>JAVIWC010001081.1:0-25101 GCA_031894815.1 Creontiades dilutus
GAGCTAGGTGAAATAATTTGTAGCGTTTTTTGTTGATTTAGGTTTTGATAAAAATTGATTAATTGATTTGGTTTTATGTGTAGGTTTGGGGTATTGCTTTCTGCACAGTCCACAATGACAGGAAAGCATTTGGTGGTACATTTATGGCTTGTGCGTACTCGTTATTTTCCTTGATGATGGTGAACAGTTTAAATTTGGCTTGGATTTGATACCGATTTGGAGTCAAGCTGGGGTTATCTCCCCAAATCACCCTGGTGTGCTGTTGGTTCAACTTACGGTCGTGGCACTGTAGATATCGGTGGCAGTCTGTGGGATGGTTTTTCCTTTCAGCACCTTCGCACTCGATTTCAACGCAGCGGGCTTGGCGAATGGAACGCACTCTCGCGTGACGCTATCAAACCTGGAACATACCACGTCAGGTAACAAGTGTTCTACTACCATCAGGTTGCTGGGAAAGTAATCAGTATTTGAGTTTGAAGGATTGTGGGAGTGAATGTACACAAGATATGGGATCAACACACCATTAACTGCTGACCTCAGCACCACACGCGCATAAAAGGAACTGGCTTATCACAGTTAGTTCTCAGCTAGCTGCCCGCGGTTTTCTTTTTGTCCTGAAATGACATATTATTTTTTTGGATTATAAGTCAATAATACACCATTTTAATTGCTCTTTTAAAAAAATATTTTAACCCCTAAAAGTTTCATGGTTTACGTTTCAAAGGGTGTAGAATCCAAATCTGCAATAACAATTTTTCCGTCCATACTGCTTTGCCCCCACCTACCCTAATCAGTACGAGTTTGAAGGACGATTTCTCCCAAACGGCTGAAGTAAAAAAGCTGAAATTTTCAGGAAAAATCCATGTTGGTCCCACAACGCCCCAATTCTTGAGCCAGCTCTCTAACTTAATTTAAAGTGCCCTTTAAGGGTTGTAAAAGTTTTGTAAAATCCCTAAAAACCTCAAAAAAGTCAAGGCAGCCTAAATTTGGACTCTTTTTGAAGAACATACCATGAGGAATCGAATGAGACCCTCCTCACATCCGTAGGTCAAACCATTCCCGATGTATAGCCCGATTTATGGTGCCAACATTCGCGTTATTTTGGTTTATTATTGTTTTTATTTTGATATCAGTAACCTAGTGATGTAGTGATGTAGTAATGTGGATACTGGAGTGAACTCCTAAAAGACTTTGTAGCCGATACACGGGTTGAAGCATTCTGATAACCATAAAAAACGCTGCGAATTCTTTCACTGGGGTTTATTATTCAGGAGGCACACAAATGTGATCAACTGATCAATCCAAATAGGTATTTCGGTTGAGAACAGATTCACGTGCTCTATGCATATCTCCTGAAATTCAATAATCGCTCTATCACCTGTGAAACACGCACGCTCCAAAGCTTAGTAGAAATTCAAATCATGAATGCAAGCCAAATTAATGAAATTGAATAATAAACCCCAGTGAAAGAATTTCCAGCGTTTTTTACCATAATGTTAAAATTGTATGGTCAATAATATTTCAAAAAACACAAGTACAGATTTTGTGACCTATTTGATAAAATGAGGAAAACACCCACGCCAAAAATAAATGAATGATAAAAATTGAAAAAATTCTAGCTTGACGTATCTACGAGTACGTACCGAAAACCGAAATTGCACGTTTCCTTCAAACCGCTTTGTGACACAAAACTTTCACAATTGCCGGGTACTGGAGTGTAGGGGCACGGATCCTCCCCGCATCCACTAAACAAACAAAAAGAAACATTAATTATAACATTTTTTAAACCAACATTAGCCAATTTCGTCAACAAGAAATGCAGACGTTGACAAATTAAATTTGAAGATTCCACAGTTGTTGCCAGAACTTGGCGCGATGCAAATCTATTGATACAGTTTGCGATGCCAGCGTAGCTGTCAATTTACCCACAGAACTGTTGAACTCACTGGATTTGCCTGGCAGGCCGCCGCATAATTTACAATTGAGGGGTTCCACGCAAAAACCGAATACGAGTCGTCCAAAACTGCCAAACGCCAGAAACAAGCGTTTTGTAAAATGCTCTTCTTAGACGGGAAGCTGCACGGGCTCCAAAATGTGACTCGTTTTGTTCTTGCTGGAATTTTTTTTTTTTTGAAGTGCCTGCATGAATTTTCCATTGAAGCTCATTTATTGCATTATAATTAGGTATAGGTTTATTCGGTATAGTGAGGCACATTGTTAGGTCTTAGTTTATTAGGTACAATAGGAATAAAGTTAACGTTTGACTTTTATTTTAACTTGCGTTTTAATGTTATCGGGTAAGGTAAACTCGTTTTGATTCTTTATAACCACTTCCGAACAAAAACAGTCGATAAATTGCAGCAAGGAAAATATTGATAATAATAACAGCTGGGCTGCACGAGATAAAACGCTTTGCTGTTCGTCCTCAGCGTTGACACGTGTGATAGCCGACACCATCTATCGGCTATCAGCGGAACAATTGCGAGAGGAGAGGCGAGGAGTGACTGGGGGGGGGAAGGAGAGATAACGAAAACTAGCGACAAGCCCCTCTCCTTACCACTTTCTACCCAGCTCTCATCCGACCAGGTAATCCGTTCTTTCAATTTCTGTATTTGAATCAAATTGATATTAATATCCCAGATCCATCCTATTAACCGAACTCCTTACCCAATACCACCTGCGGTGCTATTTTATAAAAGAAAAAATATTAAAGGAATACCATAACCTTTTCCACCTCGTGGTTAATAGGAGCCCGGTAGTAATTCTTGGAGCAATAAATACGTTTATTGAATAAATAACTATGTCTATTTCCAAAACCTTGCGTATAATTATTTCTTGAACCTTATATATCTATTTATAAAATAACCTTAGTAATTAATAAGGTGAAAAAAAATAATATCAAGAAATCGTAATATAAAATATTCCTTTCAGTACTAGTTTAATGGCCCTGCTACGCAGGTTAAAAAGAAATAGGTGAATAACACAATTTTTTTTTCGTGATTTATTAATTGCGACTGAAAAATCAAATACATTTCACCTAGCAATTTTACATATCAATAAAGGTACACTCCAAGAGGGTAGGTTTACAGCAAAATCTAGCCCTTTATTATATAGCTCAATTAATTAGCACTGAGTTCGATTGCACTTCTATTCACGCAGCACAACTAAATCCAGTGGTTTGTTTCGCTTGAGACGTCGGATTTCACCTTCGTTGTCCAAAACGTAGAGCATCTCCGGGTTCATGTGTTTGTGGAGGCGATGTTCATGCTTCCTTGCGTATTTTGCGATAATTTCATAGACTGTCTCCATCCTCAAATCTCGATGAATATCATCGTTTCGCATGTACCAAGGGGCTCCAACTATACTTCTCAGTATTTTATTCTGAAAGGTTTGGATTTTCTTAATATTTGATTTCTTGGCACAGCCCCAGATCTGTATCCCATAGGTCCAAATAGGGCGAAGGATCTGCTTATATATAAGCAGTTTGTTGTGAAGAGAGAGATGGGAATTCCTTCCCATTAGCCAATACATCCTTCTGTACTTGATTTTAAGTTCTTCTTCTTCTTTTCTATGTGTTTATTCCAGTTTAATTTGGAGTCAAGTGTCAAACCCAAGTATTTAACTGATTCAGTATTTTATTCGAATTGATCTCAACATCCAAGATTGGGACTTTTCGGTTAGTGAAGTTGATGTGGGCTGATTTTGATTCGTTCAGCTTCATTCTCCACATCGCTTGCCCTGGGAGACGGGGGCGAGAATTCCACCCGCCCAGCGTTACCACCCCCTGAAACATCGATATACTCTGATAAGCTGGTTTTTATATAGAGTGATTACACATGCAATGGATTTGATTTGTTCTTGTAGGAATCGAATTGACATGTTTTTTTCTCGCTAAACCCAACCACTATTAAACCCTTCCGTGGACGAGGACCTTTTCGGTTTTCGCCGAGACAAACTTTCCACCACTTCAACAATATCATCCTGGGCAAAATGACCCCTTCACCGGGTTTTTTCAAATTTTGGACTAATTCGGTTCTTGTGGGAAACCCCTCAATTGAAGGTTGGATCTCCAATTCTAACCCCCCTAAAAATTTCATAGTTTACGTTTCAAAGGATGTAGAATCCGAATCTGCAATAACAAATTTTCCGTCCATCCGCCGTACGCACGATTTCTCCCAAACGGCTGGAGCAAAAAATCTGAAATTTTCAGGAAAAATCCATTTTGGTCCGGCGACGCCTCAATTCTTGAGCCAGCCCTCTCGCTCAATTTAAAGTGCCCTTTAAGGGCTGTCAAAGTTTTGTAAAATCCCTGAAAACCTCAAAACTAGTCGAATCGGCCTAAATATTTTCCTATTTGAAGAACATACCATGAGGAATCGAATGAGCCCTTCCCCACGTCCGTAGGTCAAACCATTCCCGATGTATGGCCCGATTTATGGTGCCAACATTTGCGTTTTTTCGTTTATTATTGTTTGTTTGTAACATAGTGATGCCGATAGCATCGAGTTGTAATGAATGTGGATACTGGAGTGATAGCCATGTGAATACTTGTAGTTTATAGCCAATACACGGGTTGAAGCATTCTGATATGCATGAAACGCTGATAATATATAGGTAAATATTATTCAATATTATTACTGGGGTAAATAAGTATTCTTTCACCTGTGAAACACGCACACTCCAAAGCTTAGTAGAAATTCAAATCATGAACTCAAGCCAATTGAATATTAAACCCCAGTGAAAGAATTTGCAGCGTTTTTAAGTGTTGAGAAAAAATTTCACTTACTTCTGCCCGTTGTAGTATTGTCCTTTTGGGCAGGCCCTCCTCGTCCATTTGCCGGATTCTGGGCAGAACATGTACGTCGAACATACGCCCGTTTGGATGTCAGCCCTATGAAATCAGAACATTGCGTAATTGCAGAATTACGTGAAATTTCGGCGCCATTTGTTTTGGTTGCTCTATATTGCTACCCAACAGATCACATAACGTTGCATTTCCTCCCAATGTTCCACCCTTATGCGTTACGCTTAAATGAGGTACAAGTTGGATATGGAAAACTGGATTGTGGGTCCACACTATCAGAGATAAACCACAGGGACCCATCAGATGTTTTTTTTTTTTATTATTTTTTTTTTTTTTTATTTATACAGCTCCTACCTGATTACTTTAATAAAACCAGAACTTAAATAAATGAAGTATGAAATGTCCTCATGAAATGCAGAAGAAGCGTTGAAGCAACAGGTTCAGACATCACATACTGTCCAAAATGCATCCAGGTCCACACTATTGAGGAAAACGACCAGGTCCGAACTCTGGCCCGCCACCAGTAGTCCCTCAGCCGGCCAGACATCACCCTTCAAAGATTTTTTTTTTTCAAAAATAACGACAACTTTATTGTACAAATTAAATGATTACAATCCTGAACCACACCAGATGAGCAACAGATTGTTCCCCGAATCGGACAGGTAAAACCTAGCAAGTAAACATAAGCATTTTTTTTGATTCATAAGCCAGGATCTCAAATATCAGGTATTTGCCAGGTGAATCGCAATCTTGCGCAACAGACACTAACTTTCTTATTTTAAATGAGAACCCGAATTTTTTATTGCAGATTGGAAAAATTTATGAAAATTTGCCATCCTCCGAAGTTTTTTTGATTGCCGCACCCCTCCAAGGATGCCGCGTTGCGATCCCAACCCTTGTCAAATAGTGGATGATGGTGAATTCTAAACTTTGTGGCACTGCCGCAGCCTTAACAGCTGTCACGTGGTGCTATCCAGATTCTTGATTCGGCGCAATTTTTGCCCAATAATGACATGAAATTGCTTTTCTGGTGCAAAACAAAAGATCCCTGGTGTGTTTCACAGTAGTGGAAGGTGGTCCCCAGATTATCCATTTCCTTTCCGTAATCCGGCTGTTCTGTGGATCAAGGCTGGTTCTTAAAAATCTGGCAGGCCCTAATTCTGCCGATCCAACCAAAAAAGTGACCTGATAGCAAATGCCTCCGCCTGAAGGCTCTTGATTATCCCTACCAATATTCACGCTAAATTAGAAGTATCAAGTTGCCACTGACCCTGATTACATAAGTCAATAACTAAAATCTTGATGCTGCCTCTTCTTCCTGAGGCACAATGAGTCCTATCGCTCTGATTAGAGCTGAAAAGACTGTTCCATTCAATAGTTTTTTTTTTTTTAATTACATAACGACAACTTTATTGAACAAATTAAATCCATTACACAGGTCTGCAAAAAATATTTTTTGAAAAGCTGTTTTGGTTAATCAATCTGATATCCATGTTTTTTGGTGCGCTGAATGCGAAAATGACTTCCATTTTTTTCCAGGACGTCACAGTTTCGAACAATTTCAGTTCCATCATCAGGGGTATATATTCCTACTGAAATGAAAACTGACGCTTGAAGGTCAATTTTTTTAATTGCAAAAACGTGTAAAAACTCAAAATTTAACTTTAAACTTCACATTAACATATTAAAACCGCTTTCTCTTTCCCTCGAGGCTTCTCTTGGTACATTTCCGCTTGTGGGCAGCATCTGGAAGGTCCCTCTGCAGCATCCAGCAGTAGTCGGCCATCATCGTAACGCTCCATCTTCCTTGATATCTCTTCTCCATCTCCTTGATGTCCTGGTGGAATCGCTCACCCTGCTCTTCACTTACAGCTCCCAAATTTTGGGGGAAATAGTCGAGGTGCGAATGGAGGAAATGCACTTTCAAGCTCATCAGGCAGCCAAGAGCTTGAAATGCCTTGAGCATTCTCCCCACAATCTCCCTAAAGTTAGGGTCCTTGTTATTTCCCAAAATTTTATTGATGACCTCAGTAAACGCAGTTCAACCTTCTTTCTGAGGTGGAGTCATTGTGCCGATGAAGTCCGTGTCTGCTATAAGCCTTCTGATGTCTGGTCCAACAAAAACTCCTTCCTTTAGTTTCGCTTCGGACAGACCTGTAAAACTTAGTACGATTTTTCTTGTTTGCCTATTTAGAAACCCCTTCTAGAACTTGCTTGAGCATCATCCTTCTTCAACAATTGATTTTGTTCAAGATGAAAGTTGAAATAAAACTGCTGGACCTACAAATTGGACCTTCGAAATTCCATTTTGGTATTAGGATTCGACATAATTTGGGAGTTTTTTATCTTACTGCAGACTTCAGATGTGCTGTGAATTCGTTTATAGTCGTGTTAATGGTTATTATTTGGTCATAAATAATATTCTGCGATTAAATACAGTCGAAGTTAACAGATTTAGGAAAATACGCGAAATCGCAAAAATGTAGGAAGGATTTCACGATTTGTCGTCAAACCAGACGTCTAGGATTTTTTTCAGTATTTTTTTAGTTTTTAGCACACCAAAATACATGGGAATCAGTTGAAAATAATCAAACAGCTTTTTGGTTGCAGACCTGTGTTACAGTTATGAATACAATATATACATATATCTCACAATACATAGTATTGAGAATGGAACGTGGGGTAGGGTGCTATCCATTGATAGTCCTGCAAGAAGTTATTCATTGCGGAGGTCTGTATGATGCTTTCTTTTTAACCGACGAAGAGGCCTTGGAGGTGGAAGTTGCACAGTACAACTCAAGATGGCTGGGTTGTGATGGTATTGAATTGAAGAGGCGGTGGTATGACTGTTTAATCACGTCGCTGACCTGGGGGATGTCCAAGTCGCTGTGGAGGACAGAATTTCGGACATACCATGGAGCGCAAGTGATCATGCGGAGCACTCTGTTCTGCTGTACCTGAATTCGGTTGATTTGGGTAGCGCTGGCAGACCCCCACAGACCTGAGGCATATGTCCAGATTGGCGTGATTGGAGTGATAAATAAAGTGTACGTTTGATGCTGAGTGTAAGAGGAGAGCGAGATCCCAGTAGTGGTTTCAGTTGGCGGACCCGTGAGCGGATGCGTTTCACAACATCGCTGATGTGTACTGAGTAAGTCATCCTTTTATCAAGGTGGACTCCTAGGTACCGTGTATGATCCACATCAGGGATAGGAGTGGAATCGAGGATGATTGGTAGGTTGTCGAGTCTTCTGCGGTATGTGATAGTTTTATGTGATTTTTCCACATTAAGTTTTGTCTCCCATTTATGGTTCCAATCTTCGACAGCTGTGAGATGAGACTGAAGGTTTTGAACTGATGTCTGCTCGTCAGGGTTGCAACTGAGGATGGCCAGGTCATCGGCGAACATGGCTATTGAAGTGCTCGGAATAGTTGTGCAAAAATACCAGTTCTGCCACATAAGTCAGCTTGGATGCATTTCCACGTTGAAGCGGTAGGATACGGTAAAGCTTTAGGATCAGTTGATCACCAAGCTACTACAATCAACCACTCAAATCTTGATGCTGCGTCTACTAACCAACATGAGTACATCTCTTCCCTGGATTCTACTACACCAGCTGCCACTAGTCCAAATCAGCAAACAACGCTATTTTTAGGGACTTTCACGTCTTAAGCCGCGTCCACACTATGCCGAAGCTGGCGGCACAGACGGCAGCTTTGCCGCGGCACAAGTCCACATCTGCGTTGGCATTCAGTCGCACCAATGTCAAACTGATTAGTTGATTGCTTGCCGCACGGCACGTCTACACTTTCCCTTCCCATTGGCTTTCTTTGAAGTAGACCGACACTCGAGCGATTTCCAGCGGCATGCCGCAAAATGCCGTTCATGTGCCGGCATTCTGCGGCATAGTGTGGACGCGCCTTTAGATGTCTAGGGGATGCCCAGACATAGATCGAAAACTTTTACAATGTTACGGCATCTTCATTTGAATTCAGATGAGACAGAAATGCAATCTTAAAGCAGGCAAATGGCGACTGCGCAGCCCAATGAGGATGCAGCAGAAATAAATCGAGCAGACTGTAGATGAAATTATAAGTACAAACTAAACATTTCTGGAAGTTAATGGTGACGACAGTCCAGGTTGAAATCAGCTTACCACCAAGCTGCTACAATGAAACATTCGAATGTTATTACCACGTCTTCTAAGCAATATTAATGCATCTCTTCCAAGGATTCTACAAAATCAGCTGCAACTTGTCCTAATCAGCAAATTATGCTACTTCTCGACCAGACGTGGATTCAGACTTTGGACAAATCAACGGCATCTTCATTTGAATTCAACAGGGCAAGAAATGCAATCAGTGAACTTCATTTGGTGTTGTGCATACATCTGAGGACCAAGCAGAAATGTGCCAAGCTGACATTCACACTAAATTATAAGTACAAAGTACAAATTGAAAATTGCATGCTGTTTATGAAGAATTGGACGGCATCTATCGAATCCAGTTGATCCAGAAATGCAATCTTGAGATGTCAGGTGGTGTTTATACAGCCTACTGAGGACTCATCAGAAATGCATCAAGCATCATACCAGCTCATGCAAAACAAATATTGACACTAAATTATAAATTGTGAATACAAACTAAAAATTGCAGGCTGTCGATGCAGAAAACGGAATGTCCACGATGCATTTATACGTTGAAGCAGTAGGAAATGCCACAAAAGCTTTCAGATCAGCTGAGAATCAAGCTGCTACAATCAACAACTCCAATCTTGATGCTTCCTCTTCTACCCAACATGAGTACATCTCTTCTCTGGATTCTACCAAATCAGCTGTCACTCTGCCAGATCAGCAAGCTTTTGAGGACATTCATGTGTTAGATGTCTCAACAATGCTCAGAGATGGATTCAGAATTTGGACAACTGTACTGCACCTTCATTTGAATTTAGATAAGCCAGAAATACAATCTTGAGCTGTCAAATGGTGACTGTACAGCCTACCAAGGTGCCAGCAGAGATGTGCCAAGCACACTATACAGCTTATGCCAAAACAGGTCTTGACACTAAATTAGAAGTACCAAGTACAAACTGTCAATTTCAAGCTGTTGATGCAGAAAGTAGTCCAGGACGCACTTATAGGTTGCAGCCACAGTGAATGCTTTAGAATCCACTTTTCTGCTACAATCAACAAAAATCTTGATGCTGCCCGTCTTCTCACCAACATGAACCCATCTCTTCTCTGGATTCTACCAAATCAGCTACCACTCGTTCAAAAATGCGAACAACTCCAATTTTGGGGATGTACACGTTTTGTTTGTCCCAGCAATGCCCAAACATGGATTCAGAATTTGCACGATTGTACAGCATCTTCTATTTAATTCAGTTGAGCAGAAATGCAATCTTGAGCTGTCCAAGATGCTGTCTGTACAGCCCAATGAGGTGGCAGCAGAGATGTGTCAAGCAGACTGCACCAGCTTATACCCTACCAGAGATTCACTGTACAATAAAGTACTAAGTAAAACTGCCAGTTCTAGGATGTTGATGAAAAATAGTCCAGGACGCATTTGTATGCTGAAGCAGTCCATATCTTTAGAACCAGCTAAACATCAACCTAGCACAATCAATAACCCAAATCTTAAGGCCCCTTCTCCCTAACAGGAAATGCATCTCTCCCTAGGGATCTACCAAGTCAACTGCTTCTAGTCCTGGAAGTGAGTGAAATTATTCTGATAAAATGTCCGAAATAGCCTCAAGGGTCACTCAGCCGATCAGGAGCGCCCTCGTTAAATTCAAAACGTGATAATAACGTAGGTTATTGCGTATTTTTAGGGTTAGACCTACGTGTGATGATTTGCAACATTATTCTCCGTCGTGTTCCGGTTTAATGGAAAACAGCTCGTTGAAAACGCAGCATGTAAACTGAATCAACACAAAACCTGTAGGCAATCAAAAATCTTTGACGGCATCTTCTGATATCTGATTTTCAATAATGAACTTTTAAAATTGAACAAAAACTAAAATTTGGTGCTCAACATGATCTCAGTTTACCCATGAGACAGAGCAAACGGGAGGGATAACGGATTTCTATTTTTTAATCCAAATTCCAGATTTGACAAATTTTGAACTGTAAAACGAATAATTTCGATCGGCGGTTAAGAATTATTCCTGCTTGATCGCTTACAACGGCCCCTACTATACTGAAAATATAAAATAAACCAAAATTTTCAAATTTAAAACGCCGAATGGGACGCGCACAGAGCAAGGAAACACATAAAATTCCATGTCACAGAAATCCATTTTATTTCGTATAAAAACATCAATATCGTTTTTAAAAAAAGAAGCTTTTTATAACGCACAAAGTTAAATATAATTGGAATGACGAATTTGAGGCATTGATGGTGAATTTTAATTAATTAATATGGTTATTAATTACGTTCCATCGTCTAATTGGAGCTTTTCGTTATTGAAGTGATTTCTGGCGCAGTCTAGCTTGGCTCCTAGCACCTAAAACCAAAACAGAAGTTAATATGAGACGAAATGAAGTTAAATGAAATACACAATGTTACGGTTAGACTCTGACAAAATTAAAGATTTTAAAGGTGTAATCGTCATTACTTCACTAAAATCGCCCTAACTTTTTTAATTTGTACGAAAAATTCTAATTTAAGGGTACCGTTAGAAAGAGAATTAAATTTGCTGTCTTTTGAATGGCTTAAACACTTCTTTTCAAGCTGAATGAAGGAGCAAAATAGAGTACAAAAAGTGGATTTTTGTCGAAATGATGAAATTATCTAGACGGATTGTGCAGACAGCCTAAAAACTGCGCCAAAAGTTCCACAATTATTGCTTCCGAGTCTACTAAGGTAGCGGAAGCATTGTTTTCACTTTCGGAATGTGAAAATTTTTTTGTCTCCAAAATCAAAAATTCCTCTCGCATTTTGCGTTTTAGACCTTTCTGAACAATTTTGGTTCTGTGTCTGTCTGTCTGTCAGCAAATCCTTGTTACGGGCAAAACTACACGAAGTTATAGTCCGATTTTGGGGTGTAGATGGTCCCCTATGGTTTCATGGCCCCCGGATCAATAGTAGTCTCTGCGCATGCACAAACGTGAAATCCTCGTTACGCGCATAACTCCGGGAGTTTTTGACCGATTTCGATGAAATTTTCAGGGATTGTTCGGTTTGATGTGCAGATGGTCCCCTATGAGTTTCATGACCCCCGGATCAATAGTAGCCTCTGCGCATGCGCAAACGTGAAATCCTTGTTACGCGCATAACTCAGGAGTTCTTGACCAATTTTGATGAAATTTTCAGGGATTGTTCGGTTTGATGTGTAGATGGTCCCCTATGAGTTTCATGACCCCCGGATCAATAGTAGCCTCTGCGCATGCGCAAACGTGAAATCCTTGCCACAAGCATAACTCGGGAGTTCTTGACCGATTTCGATGACATTTTCAGGGATTGTTTGGACTTATTAGGTATATTTTATAGTTTGTTCAATAGTTGAACATGCCTACCTTTATTTTCTGAAGTTATGCTCCTGCATAACAATAAATTTACCCTAATTCAATATTTCTTCGCCTAATTGAACGAAGTTCTCTAGTTTAATAATTTTCAATGATCTATACAGTCATGTTATGGATCAAGGAAGCTATGTGCCAAACATCCTTTGCACGTTATTTTAGGGATTGTAGATGGTCCCTTGGTAGCCTCTGCGCGCAAACAAGCATAACTCCGGGAGTTCTTGACCAATTTTGATGACATTTTCAGGGATTGTTCGGTTTGATTAGATGGTCTCAAGTATCTTGCATAGCCCCGGATCAATAGTAGCCTCTGCGCATATCTACTTTGCCTAATTGAACGAAGTTCTTTAGTCAATAATAATTTTCAATGATCTATACAGTCATGTTATGGATACGAGGAAGCTATGTGCCATATACCCACTTGGCAGACGTTACGCGCATAACTCTGGGAGTTCCTGACCAATTTTGATAAAATTTTCAGGGATTGTTCGGTTTGATGTGTAGATGGTCCTCTATGAGTTTCATGACCCCCTGATCAATAGTAGCCTCTGCGCATGTGCAAACGTGAAATCCTTGTTACGCGCATAACTCCGGGAGTTCTTGACCAATTTCGATGAAATTTTCAGGGATTGTTCGGTTTGATGTGTAGATGGTCCCCTATGAGTTTCATGACCCCCGGATCAATAGTAGCCTCTGCGCATGCGCAAACGTGAAATCCTTGTTACGCGCATAACTCCGGGAGTTCTTGACCGATTTCGATGACATTTTCAGGGATTGTTCGGACTTATTAGGTATATTTTATAGTTTGTTCAATAGTTGAACATGCCTACCTTTGTTTTCTCAAGTTATGCTCCTGCATAACAATAAATTTACAGTAATTCAATATTGAACGAAGTTCTTTAGTCAATAATAATTTTCAATGATCTATACAGTCATGTTACGGATACGAGGAAGCTATGTGCCACACCCACTTGGCAGACGTTTTTTTTTACGTGAGACTTGAAAAATTCGATTTCAAAAGGAAACTGTTAATACGAAATTCCGCCGCAATTACAGTACCAAAAAACAGACGTAAGCCCCTGGCGGCAAGTCAAACAGATTTTAAATAGTATTTGGTTTAAAATTCCGCGATACGTAATAAGAGAAAACTCACTTGGTGTCACCGGTGACGCAGTCGTCAGGGTTTTTCGGGGCTCCTACACTGCGGCGAGCTCTGGGCTTGTCGCATACTTTGGTGACAGGGTTGAACACTCCACCTGAAAACAGGAAATACGAAGATGTTGAAACACTGAAAATGATCACAAAAAGGTTCGTTTTGGTTTATTATTCAATAATCAACCATTGTAATCGCTCTTGAACAAAAAAAAATGCCAACCCCCCTGAAAATTGCATGGTTTACGTTTCAAAGGGTGTAGAATCCGAATCTGCAATAAACATTTTTCCGTCCGTCCGATTTCTCCCGAACGGCTGGAGCAAAAAATCTGAAATTTCCTGGAAAAATCCATGTTGGTCCGACGACGCCCCAATTCTTGAGCCAGCTCTCTCACTTAATTTAAAGTGCCCTTTAAGGGTTGTCAAAGTTTGTAAAATCCCTAAAAACCTCAAAAAAAGTCAAGGCGGCCTAAATATGGACTTTTTTTGTAAGAACTTTCCATGAGGAATCGAATGAGCCCCTCCCCAGGTCCGTAGGTCAAACCATTCCCGATGTATGGCCCGATTTATGGTGCCAACATTTGCATCCACATTCACTACATCACTGGGTTACTGCGATCAAAACAAACACCTAGTGACGTAGTGAATGTGGATACTGGAGTGAACTCCTAAAAGGGTTTATAGCCGATACACGGGTTGAAGCATTCTGATATGCATGCTCCGTCTTATGGAATTTAAAATTTTCAAATAGAATATTTTTCCCTTGTTATCGCTCTAAAAAAAAACGCTGCAAATTCTTTCACTGGGGTTTATTATTCAATGATTCATGATTTGAATTTCTACTAAGCTTTGGAGTGTGCGTGTTTCACAGGTGATAGAGCGATTATTGAATTTCAGGAGATATGCATAGAGCACGTAAATCTGTTCTCAACCAAAATACCTATTTGGATTGATCAGTTGATCATATTTGTGTGCCTCCTGAAATTCAATAATCGCTCTATCACCTGTGAAACACGCACACTCCAAAGCTTAGTAGAAATTCAAATCATGAACGCAAGCCAATTGAATAATAAACCCCAGTGAAAGAATTTGCAGCGTTTTTTTATTTCACACTCCCAGCTTAGTACAGATTCAAATCATGAACGCAAGCCAATTGAATAATAACCCGAGTGAAAGACTACTTATTTACCCCAGTAATAATATTTACCTACATATTATCAGCGTTTCATACATATCATAATGCTTCAACCCGTGTATCGGCTATAAACTACAAGTATCCACATCGGGTATCACTCCAGTATCCACATTCACTACAACTCGACGCTATCGGCATTAATAGGTTACAAACAAACAATAATAAACCAAAAAACGCAAATTTGTCACCATAAATGGGGCCATAGGTACATCGAGAATGGTTTGACCTACGGACCTGGGGAGGGGCTCATTCGATTCCTCATGGTATGTTCTTCAAATAGGTAAATATTTAGGCCGATTCGACTAGTTTTGAGGTTTTCAGGGATTTTACAAAACTTTGACAGCCCTTAAAGGGCACTTTAAATTAAGTGAGAGAGCTGGCTCAAGAATTGGGGCGTCGTCGGACCAATATTGATTTTTCCTGAAAATTTCAGCTATTTTGCTTCAGCCGTTTGGGAGAAATCGTGCGTACGGCGGACGGACGGAAAATTTTTTATTGCAGATTCGGATTCTACACCCTTTGAAACGTAAACCATGAAATTTTCAGGGAGGGTTAGCATTTTTTTTTTTTTTGTTTTGTTTCAAGAGCGATTACAATGGTTTATTATTGAATAATAAACCAAAACAATCAAATACATTACTTATTTTATGTAATTTTTTTCCAGCGAAACTGCAACGTCCCTCATTTTGGCAACACCGAGGAACGTTGAGATGAAGTAATGTTCTGCCAACATTGAAAGCGTAAAGAAACAGTTTTCTTGCCAATTGATGTATCAAACGTGAAGAAGCCTGTTTTACGTCTAACTTTCATATTTGGAGCCATTTTCAAGGGGAAAGGAAAGCGTTTTGCAGCAAACTGATGGCAATGATGCACAGAGAGCGAAAAATTCTATTAAAAATCACTGGCACCTTAATTTTTGTACAAATCGTAAAGAAACACTATTGGATCTTAGTGTCTCGAATGGACGAGAAGATTGGTATCACACTATATAAAAACCGTCTTATCAGAGTATATCGACGTTTCAGGGGGTGGTAACGCTGGGCGTTTGGAATTCTCGCCCCCGTCTCCCAGGGCAACCGACCTGCTCCCCCCTCCCCGCGACCCCGCCAGTGAAGGAAGGAGGGCCCCAGCGGGGGGAAGCGTCTCCCAGGGCAAGCGACGTGGTCCTCTCCTCGGGGATTTAGGATATACGATTTTTTGTCTTTTAATATTGTTATTATCCTACCTCATTGTGTTGTTTAGTACTCTACCTCCTGTACACACGGGACTTACCCCAACAAGAAGGCACAACTGTTGCCACCTTTGCAGATGATACGGCTATCCTCTCTGTTGGAGATGATATAGAAGCTGCAACACGCAAACTACAGACGTCTACTACTGAGGTTTGTAAATGGACCAAGATGTGGAGAATGAAGCTGAACGAATCAAAATCAGCCCACATCAACTTCACTAACCGAAAAGTCCCAATCTTGGATGTTGAGATCAATTCGAATAAAATACCGCATACTGAAGCAGTTAAGTACTTGGGTTTGACACTTGACTCCAAATTAAACTGGAATTAACACATAGAAGAGAAGAAAGAAGAACTTAAAATCAAGTACAGAAGGAGCCAGTATTGGCTAATGGGAAGGAATTCCCATCTCTCTCTCCACAACAAACTGCTTATATATAAGCAGATCCTTCGCCCTATTTGGACCTATGGGATACAGATCCTGGGGCTGTGCCAAGAAATCAAATATTAAGAAAATCCAAACCTTTCAGAATAAAAATACTGAGAAGTATAGTTGGAGCCCCTTGGTACATGCGAAACGATGATATTCATCGAGATTTGAGGATGGAGACAGTCTATGAAATTATTGCAAAATACGCAAGGAAGCATGAACATCGCCTCCACAAACACGTGAACCCGGAGATGCTCTACGTTTCGGACAACGAAGGTGAAATCCGACGTCTCAAGCGAAACAAACCACTGGATTTAGTTGTGCTGCGTGAAAAGAAGTGCAATCGAACTCAGTGCTAATTAATTGAGCTATATAATAAAGGGCTAGATTTTGCTGTAAACCTACCCTCTTGGAGTGTACCTTTATTGATATGTAAAATTGCTAGATGAAATGTATTTGATTTTTCAGTCGCAATTAATAAATCACGAAAAAAAAATTGTGTTATTCACCTATTTCTTTTTAACCTGCGTAGCAGGGCCATTAAACTAGTTTGTAATGGTATTGATTGGTATTTTTACCTAAAAGGCAATCTAGTTGAATCCACCTTCCGCCCTGGCATTCTAGGTACTGCTTCGGGTTTTGAGACGCTCTGTGCTCGGCTTCTTTACTGCAAGCGCAACCGTTCAACTCTTTCTTGTAAACGTCGCTGCCAGAGCATTCGACGGTGACCCACTGGCTGTTGGAGCACACGCGATATTCCTGAGAGTTGCTCCCGGCGGTGGTCGCCCCTGAACAGTCCATCGTCGAAACGTCAGTGAAATTCAACAACAAGGAAGTCGAGTGAACAAATTTTGATAATCGACTATACGGTAGGTTCCACCATTTACAGAGCCCTTTAAAGCCATTCTGGTATCCTAAAATGCCATCTTTTCGACATAATTTGGTTAAAACGCTTTTTGTTGCCAATTTTCGGAGAAAATGCTTCATTTTGTCCATTTTTGCCTCGTTATAATTTTGCTCCTGATAGGTAGCAGAAGCAAAAAAACTCCATTCCAGAATTCCAGAATGCCATTTTTTGCCAAATTTTGGAAAAACCATTCATTTTGGCTGTTTTTGCCATAAATATTCTTTTGCTCTCGACTCTACCTTCAGGTAGCAGAACCAAAAAACGCCATGCTGGGATCCTGCAACGCCATGTTTTCTCCGTAATTTGGATAAAACGTAATTTTTTGCCAAAATTCGGGAAAAAAAAACATTTATTTTGGCTGTTTTTGCCTTAAATATTATTTTGCTCTCGACTCCAGCTTCACGTAGCAGAAGCAAAACGCGCCATTCTGGTATCTTGAAATGCCATGTTTTCTCCATAATTTGGATAAAATGCCATTGTTGCCAAATTTTGGAAAAACCATTCATTTTGGCTGTTTTTGCCATAAATATTCTTTTGCTCTCGACTCTACCTTCAGGTAGCAGAAGCAAAAAAACCGCCATTCTGGAATCCAGAAATGCCATGTTTTTTTCTGTCATTTGGATAAAATGCCATTTTTTGCCAAAATTCGGAAAAATCACACAATTTGGACCTTTTTTGTCTCATTCTTATTTTGCTCCTGAGTCTACCTATAGGTAGCAGAAGCAAAAAAACGCCATTCCAAAATCCTGAAATGCCATGTTTTTCCGTAATTTAAAGGCCATTTTTGCCAAATTTTGGAAAAACCATTCATTTTGCTCTCGACTCCACCTTCAGGTAGCAGAACCAAAAAACGCCAATCTGTGATCCTGAAATGCCACGTTTTCTCCATAATTTGGATAAAATGCCATTTTTTGCCAAAATTCGGAAAAACACCATTCATTTTGGCTGTTTTTGCCTTAAATATTATTTTGCTCTCGACTCCAACTTCAGGTAGCAGAAGCAAAACGCGCCATTCTGGTATCTTGAAATGCCATGTTTTCTCCATAATTTGGATAAAATGCCATTGTTGCCAAATTTCGGAAAAAAACCATTCATTTTGGCTGTTTTTGCCTCAAATATTATTGTGCTCTCGACTCTACCTATAGGTAGCAGAAGCAAAAAAACGCATTTCCAGAATCGTGAAATGCCATGTTTTTTCTGTAATTTGGATAAAATGCCATTTTTTGCCAAATTATGTAAAAACCATTCATTTTGGCTGTTTTTGCCTCAGATATTATTTTGCTCTCGACTCCAACTTCAGGTAGCAGAAGCAAAACGCGCCATTCTGGTATCCTGAAATGCCATGTTTTCTCCATAATTTGGATAAAATGCCATTGTTGCCAAATTTTGGAAAAACCATTCATTTTGGCTGTTTTTGCCTTAAATATTATTTTGCTCTCGACTCCACCTTCAGGTAGCAGAACCAAAAAACGCCAATCTGTGATCCTGAAATGCCACGTTTTCTCCATAATTTGGATAAAATGCCATTTTTTGCCAAAATTCGGAAAAAAAAATCACATTCATTTTGGCTGTTTTTGTCTTAAATATTATTTTGCTCCTCGACTCCACCTTAGGTAGCAGAAGCAAAAAAAACGCCATTCCAGAATCCTGAAATGCCATGTTTTTTCCGTAATTTAAAGGCCATTTTTGCCAAATTTTGGAAAAACCATTCATTTTGGCTGTTTTTGCCTTAAATATTATTTTGCTCTCGACTCCACCTTCAGGTAGCAGAAGAAAAAAAAAACGCCATTCTGTGATCCTGAAATGCCATGTTTTCTCCATAATTTGGATAAAATGCCATTGTAGCCAAATTTTGGAAAAACCATTCATTTTGGCTGTTTTTGCCATAAATATTATTTTGCTCTCGACTCCTACTTCAGGTAGCAGAAGCAAAAAACGCCATTCCAGATAAAATGCCATTGTTGCCAAATTTTGGAAAAACCATTCATTTTGGCTGTTTTTGCCTTAAATATTATTTTGCTCTCGACTCTACCTTCAGGTAGCAGAACCAAAAAACGCCAATCTGTGATCCTGAAATGCCATGTTTTCTCCATAATTTGGATAAAATGCCATTTTTTGCCAAAATTCGGAAAAAAACCATTTATTTTGGCTGTTTTTGCCTTAAATATTATTTTGCTCTCGACTCCAGCTTCAGGTAGCAGAAGCAAAAAAACGCCATTCCAGAATCCTGAAATGCCATGTTTTCTCCATAATTTGGATAAAATGCCATTGTTGCCAAATTTTGGAAAAACCATTCATTTTGGCTGTTTTTGCCATAAATATTATTTTGCTCTCGACTCTACCTTCAGGTAGCAGAACCAAAAAACGCCATGCTGGGATACTGAAATGCCACGTTTTCTCCGTAATTTGGATAAAATGCCATTGTTGCCAAATTTTGGAAAAACACCATTCATTTTGGCTGTTTTTGCCTTAAATATTATTTTGCTCTCGACTCCAGCTTCAGGTAGCAGAAGCAAAAAAACGCATTTCCAGAATCCTGAAATGCCATGTTTTCTCCATAATTTGGATAAAATGCCATTGTTGCCAAATTTTGGAAAAACCATTCATTTTGGCTGTTTTTGCCATAAATATTCTTTTGCTCTCGACTCTACCTTCAGGTAGCAGAACCAAAAAACGCCATGCTGGGATACTGAAATGCTACGTTTTCTCCGTAATCTGGATAAAATGCCATTTTTTGCCAAAATTCGGAAAAAAACCATTCATTTTGGCTGTTTTTGCCTTAAATATTATTTTGCTCTCGACTCCAGCTTCAGGTAGCAGAAGCAAAACGCGCCATTCTGGTATCCTGAAATGCCATGTTTTCTCCATAATTTGGATAAAATGCCATTGTTGCCAAATTTTGGAAAAACCATTCATTTTGGCTGTTTTTGCCATAAATATTATTTTGCTCTCGACTCTACCTTCAGGTAGCAGAACCAAAAAACGCCATGCTGGGATACTGAAATGCCACGTTTTCTCCGTAATTTGGATAAAATGCCATTTTTTGCCAAAATTCGGAAAAATCACACAATTTGGACCTTTTTCGTCTCATTCTTATTTTGTTTTTCAGTCTAACTATAGGTAGCAGAAGCAAAAAACGCCATTCCAGAATCCTGAAATGCCATTTTTCTCAAATTTGGATAAAACCAACAAAAAAAACCATTTTTTGCCTGTTTTTGCCTTAAATATTATTTTGCTCTCGACTCTACCTACAGGTAGAAGAATCAAAAAACGCCTATCTGTGATCCTGAAATGCCACGTTTTCTCCGTAATCTGGATAAAATGCCATTTTTTGCCAAAATTCGGAAAAAAACCATTCATTTTGCCTAAATATTATTTTGCTCTCGACTCCACCTTCAGGTAGCAGAAGCAAAACGCGCCATTCTGGTATCCTGAAATGCCAGTAATTTAAATGCCATTTTTGCCAAATTTTGGAAAAACCATTCATTTTGGCTGTTTTTGCCATAAATGCTCACCTTCAGGTTTTCAATCTGTGATCCTGAAATGCCATGTTTTCTCCATAATTTGGATAAAATGCCATTTTTTGCCAAAATTCGGAAAAATCACACAATTTGGACCTCTTTTGTCTCATTCTTATTTTGCTCCTGAGTCTACCTATAGGTAGCAGAAGCAAAAAAAAAACGCCATTCCAGAATCCTGAAATGCCATGTTTTCTCTGTAATTTGGATAAAATATCATATTGTGCCAATTTTTGGAGAAAATGCTTCATTTTGTCCATTTTTGCCTCGTTATTATTTTGCTCTTGCGTCTACCTATAAGTAACAGAAGCAAAAAAACCGCCATTCTGGAATCCAGAAATGCCATGTTTTTTTCTGTCATTTGGATAAAATGCCAGTTTTGCCAAATTTCGGAAACACCATTCATTTTGGCTGTTTTTGCCTCAAATATTATTTTGCTCTCGACTCCACCTTCAGGTAGAAGAACCAAAAAACGCCAATCTGTGATACTGAAATGCCACGTTTTCTCCATAATTTGGATAAAATGCCATTTTTTTTGCCAAAATTCGGAAAAATCACACAATTTGGACCTTTTTTGTCTCATTTTCACTTTGCTCCTGAGTCTACCTATAGGTAGCAGAAGCAAAAAAAACGCCATTCCAGAATCCTGAAATGCCATGTTTTCTCTGTAATTTGGATAAAATATCATATTGTGCTAATTTTTGGAGAAAATGTTTCATTTTGTCCATCTTTGCCTCGTTATAATTTTGCTCCCGAGTCTTCCTATACGTAACAGAAGCAAAAAAATGCCATATATAAAAAGATATATAAAAACAGGAGGCTCGCAGACCTAGCTTGGGATGCTGTAGCGAAAGAGACAAGTGTTTCAAGTTAAAACACCATTTAATAAATTATTTCTTAGAGTTGAAAAACTCAATAGTCACAACTATGGGAAACATTTTGCTCGTCAATCGTGAGGTCACGGGTTCAAACCCAGTCAGAAGAGTCAATATTTTTTTGGCATAACAGTAAAACACCCTATCAATTGCGATTTTCAATTTCCGCATCATATTTCATTACCTTCGCTGCACATAGCCAAATAGCTGCTTGAAGAGGAGCACTTGGAAGATGGCCATACCCATTCGCAATTGCCAGATGAAGGGTCGAAGTACCTTTTGCCGAACCAGGGCTGAGGGCAAGTTTCTACAACCTGGAAACGAAAATTCGGAATATCTATAAAACGAGGAAAACAGTTACTAATGTATAGGAATCAGATTGGGCTCGACGGAAGGCAGCACTATCTGGGAAGCCACAAAAACACCCAAGTTGAGCGACTTTCGGCCCAGATTCGACTTTCTTCGAGGGAACGAGATTCGCGTTTATCACGGAAAGGTGGCATACATGATAAATTGCACGCAAATACGAGGTCTGATCAAAAAGTTCCGGAACTTTTGAATTGCGCGCGAACGGGATTGTTAAAAACTTCCCGATGGTCTCAGCTGTTAGCGTTACTCTTCGTGAGTCACGCAAATTTTGAATTATCGCGATAACCTTCTTAGTTAGGAAGTTATCGCATAATTTGAAAAAAGTGGAGCGCACTGGGTATTTTGTACAGCGGCGAATTTGACGATGGACGCCAAGCAGGAGAGCGAGTTTGTGTCAAATTCTGTGTTAAACTCAACTGAAATCATTCACGGAAATTTTGGAAAATGTTAACTGAGGTCTATGCATATCTCCTGAAATTCTATAATCGCTCTATCACCTGTGAAACACCCACACTCCAAAGCTTAGTAGAAATTCAAATCACGAACGCAAGCCAAATGAATGAAATTGAATAATAAACCCCAGTGAACGAATTTGCAGCGTTTTTTATGGTTATCAGAATGCTTCAACCCGTGTATCGGCCATAAACCCTTTTAGGAGTTCACTCCAGTATCCACATTCGCTACATCAGTACATCACTAGTTTACTGCGATCAAAACAAATACAATAATAAACCAAAATAACGCAAATGTTGGCATTTGCAGCGTTTTTATATTTAACAATTGCAAGAACAAAGGCTTACTTCGTTGTTATTGGCGTCGCACCAGTTGTATTTAGTGCAATCTCCGGTGTAGGCGGATTTCTGCCCAGTTATACAGCTTCCTGGATTGCACGTAGCGTCCCAAGAGAACCTGCAAAATGGAGAAACAATAATAAATAATAATAATAATATTCTTTATTGTCCATTTGTACATTTCCACGAAGTAGAAAACAATATCATCTTCATTTTCTTTCCTGATTATAATAACAATTTTTTTGTTTTTCTGATAATAATATAAAATATCATGGAACGTGCTAGAAAGCATACAAATGGAGCTCTAGCAGGGAGTTGTGTATTTGAGCTTATATTATATAAAAATTTCTGCTTTTGTTGCTTTCACTCCACGTCACATTGGTAGATTATTTCTATAAAATCCCCAAATACTTCTTGGTCACTCAGATTGTTGACAAAATAATCGTATCTCCTACTGTTAATTAATCTATTTATTTCTCTTTTGTATAGGTTTTTGTTATTTATTCTTAGCATACTAGTTATTATTTGAAAATCCTCGTTTATAATTTGAATTCCTTCATACCTTGTTGTTTGTTGCGCGTAACAGTTCTTGACTTTTGGTAGTTTTATTCTATAACTGGTTTTTCTAGTTTCTCTTATATTCTCCAAAAATAATTTCTGATTTTTTTTTTTTTTTTTTTTTTATAAATGAGAGCATACTTTCCCCATAAATTTGTTGTATTGTGTGAACTCACTCCTCAAAAAGCGATTCCGATGAGTGACTCATTTTTTTGTTGAATAATATTTTTTCTTAACAAATATTTGAAAGTTCCACTGGGAAAAGTCCTCCAAATGACGATGAGAAATATTTTATAGAATATAGAATGTATGAGCGTTTTCTCAATTTTTGACACAGGTTGTTGACGTGTACATCCCATAAATAAATATATTAATATAACTAAATAAATGATCAAAATAGCCTAATACTATTGTTATTATAAATAACAATGTTCCTAAAGGACTAAAAATAGGAACTCTAAGACAAAATTTATACTGAAATACAATTTGTACCTATATTATATTACGATATAGGAACTTCGATATTAATCCCAATTAATTTAATTTTAATTTTACCCTTGCTGTACATTTCATCGTTAATTCCATTGTTCCTGTTATCAAATTGTTGTTAACACAATTGTTCTTGTTATCAAGTTGTTAATATTTTGATGTTGTGGCAATATTTTAACAAATAGTAAATAAGAATTAAAACGTAAATTAAAATCTAGATTATATGGCCACTCCGGCAGACAGTAATACATACCATGCCATCCATGCGGCTCTCACTAAAACTAGATATATATATATCTTAAATTTCCTAGCTGAAATCACGTAAAAAATATTATTATTAAATTTTAAGAATATGAATTTCTCTTATGTCATGCAGTTACTGAGAATTGTCTAATAAAGCATGCTCACATCTCTCTCTCTCTCTCTCTCTCTCTCTCTCTCTCTCTCTCTCTCTCTCTCTCTCTCTCTCTCTCTCTCTCTCTCTCTCTCTCTCTCTCTCTCTCTCTCTCTCCTCAAAATTCTCAGATCAATAAATATATAATCAATCAATCTCTCTCTCTCTCTCTATCTCTCTCTCTCTCTCTCTCTCTCTCTCACACACACACACACACACACATGGTGGAAAACTGTTGAGCAGGTTTTCCACAGGAGCCACAGAAAGTTAAAGTAAAGTAATGGACTCTGTTGGAAAAGTGAAAACTAAACGCTCCAGCGTTCCACTCTTGCTGAACAGTTTTCAATGGTTAGACCTAGGCTATAGCAACATCCACGCTAAAATGAAACGAAGCTGCGTGTAATAATTCTTAGCGCTTTCTCCTCCTAATATTCTATCAAAACTCGCTGTCGAAACTTACTGGCACTGATTGCCGCTGTAGATCATGCCGTCGGGGCAGGTCTTGGTCACCCAGGTGTTGCCGATGCAAATTTTATAATTGAGGCAGTTCAGAGCAGCCATTGTACTTCCATCGGTGCAAGATGAATCCTACAAAGAAAAAAAAATCATAAAATCATAAATGGGTAATTCTACAAAAAAAGCACAATTTCCATCGCTGCAGTCGTTTTGTAAAAGTTTTGTAAAATCCCTAAAAACCTCAAAAAAAGTCGAAGCGGCCTAAATTTGGACTCTTTTTGAAGAACTTTCCACGAGGAATCGAATGAGCCTTTCCCCAGGTCCGTAGCACAAACCATTCCCGATGTATGGCCCGATTTATGGTGCCAACATTTGCGGTATTTTGGTTTATTATTGTTTCTGTTTTCAT
>JAVIWC010001085.1:0-255348 GCA_031894815.1 Creontiades dilutus
GATTAGCGGTACATATCTATCGCCACTGGAAGTGAAACATTCAATTTGGTGCGCACATACTTTACCTTACTTGAGTCATCTGA
Source organism: Creontiades dilutus (assembly GCA_031894815.1). Classification (NCBI taxonomy): domain Eukaryota; kingdom Metazoa; phylum Arthropoda; class Insecta; order Hemiptera; family Miridae; genus Creontiades; species Creontiades dilutus. The sequence goes on from JAVIWC010001085.1 coordinate 84, forward strand.
AAATGTCTGTTTCGGTTCTTCCTGACATTAAAAATGCCCTCGTGCTAAAATATTCCTTGTGGGTTAAGAAAATACGAGGTATTCGTTGAAGGAGCTTAGTTCAAGGTTTTTATTAATTTACAACCCAGAGATGCAGTGCGATTGTGGTGTAGCGTAATATCGAGTGGGTGGTGGAGGGGAGGGGTGGGGAGGGGAGGGGGGCTAGACTGTTGAAGTGTCCTTGGAGCGAAGGTCAGCGAAGGTAACCAATTATGGGATGAGGCTCCGCGGGTGGGCGGAATAGCTTCTATTTTGGTAAGCTATCAAGCAATTCCTCCTCCCCATCACCATCACCCTCGCTCTGTCTCATCATTCACCTTGGCGCTGGGCCCCGCATTACATTCCCACTCTATAGCTTCTTCTTCCCCACCTTTCCCCTCTTCGTAGCTTCTTCCTTACCCTCCCCTCCGAGAACCACACCGCTGGAGCTTCCTCCCCCTCGACCGCCGCCAATCAAAATACTCGTCGCCTCCCTCAATTAAATCCGTGACCCCCCCCCCCCCTCCCCTTCCCATAACACCGGAGGTACCTTCCAATTGAATTGATTTGTCCGAGAAAATATTAAAATATTATTACTATTCTGAAAATATTATTACTATTCTGTACAAATATGGATAGCAAGCTCGGAAATAAAGCCCAACCTCAAATATAGCATTAGCAAACTGAATTAAACCTTTAGCAAACTAAATTAAACTTTTCGCAATTAGAATTAAACCTTTAGCAAACTGAACTAAACTTTTCGCAAAGAAACAAAAAATTTAATCATTTGTTAATATAAACAGAAAAAAAATAAATAAACAATTTTAATCATTTTATATAATAAATCCATATAAATTAAACTTAAATAATCACATCAATTTTCTGTATATTATATAGTATTGACACATATAAATATATCGTTTTGAAAGATAAATTTAAATCTACAAATAGATTTTCTGATTTAAATATATTTGAACACATTGAAGATAAACTTTTGACAAATATATTAGTCTTTTGACAAATGGAATTCAACTTTGGACTAATAAGATTTCAACTGTTTATACCTATTAGCAATTTCAGAGCTCCGTTCTTGCTATTCACACAATGCTGATCATGGATACTGCTCAAATTCATAGGGCTACTGAAGTTCAAGAGTTTCTGCGTTCATCTCAAATGAAAATTACTTTCTTACCACCGTATTCTCCAATGTTAAACCCATGTGAGAAAGCACTCTCGAAGATCAAGAATAAAACCAGAGACATTTTGGGCAGTGAAGGGGAACATCCCGATCTATGGCCCGATTTATGGCGCCAACATTTGCGTTAGTTTGGTTCATTATTGTTTTTGTTTTGATCGCAGTAACCTAGTGATGTAGTGAATGTAACCTAGTGATGTAGTGATTGCGGATACTGGAGTGAACTCCTAAAAGGGTTTATAGCCGACACACGGGTTGAAGCATTCTGATAACCATAAAAAACGCTGCAAATTCTTTCACTGGAGTTTATTATTCAATTTCATTCATTTGGCTTTCATTCATGATTTGAATTTCTACTAAGCGTTGGAATGTGCGTGTTTCACAGGTGATAGAGCGATTATTGAATTTCAGGAGGCACACAAATATGATCAAATGATCAATCCAAATAGGTATTTTGGTTGAGAACCGATTTACGTGCTCTATGCATATCTCCTGAAATTCAATAATCGCTCTATCACCTGTGAAACACGCACACTCCAAAGCTTAGTAGAAATTCAAATCATGAGTCACTGAATAATAAACCCCAGTGAAAGATATTGCTGCGTTATTATAAAAAAAAGGTTCAATTAATGAATAAAACCTTCAAAATGTGGCGTTTTAGGTATTTTTGAAAATTTACCAGTTTTGAGAAGGTTGTTTGAAGGTTTCTCACTCAGAATGTAACAAGTTTTCAAAGTGTAAAACCTTATACAGAAAAGTAAACCAACTAAGTAAGTTAAGAAAAAATCCGCCTTTTGACGTTCAATGGGAAATCGTAAAAATCACCGGAACCGATGGGATCTGAAGATTTCCCGTCCAGAAATCACCCACGAAACTCCACCACCTGAATCTTTAGCGAGGAGGGTTCGTGGGTGACGTGATAGGGTGGATGAGGGGGGCACCTACGACCTTCTAGGAAGGGGCGGACTGCAGGGACACAGCTAGGATAAGGGGGGGGGGGGGGACACAGCTAGGATAAGGGGGGGAGTTACAGCTAGGATAAGGGGGGGAGTTACAGCTAGGACCGGGGGCGGAACTGTGGGCAGAAAGGCCTGACGGCGTGGGGGCGGTGGGGGCTGGAAATCGATAGCGCCCGGCGGACCGGGATCCCCGGAAAGCGCGAGGGGGCTCGAGGTGAGAGTCACTTGGAAAGTCAGCCGACTCCGGGGGGGGTTTTGAAAAAAATGTTATCGATGAAATTCCATTTTACCTACCACGCGACACGTGGAAAAGTTTGTCAACCCGTGACACGTGGGACCAACTCGACTATCGTGACACGTGGGCCTCTCAGGCTATGGTCTACATTTTCTCTGATGCATCCTCACCATTGGTCTGAATATGCTTTTATTTCCAAATATGATCTTACTACACCATTGGGTTTTTACTTAATAATTAATTATATATTTGGATTTAATACTTACCTTTGCAGCAGAAAAAGATGTCAAAAGAAACGCTTTAGGTTTAATAATCTAGTATCATCCTTACCCATTGTACAAATTGAACATCGCTCTGAAGGAACATGTGTTGACAATGGATAATATGATATTGTATACTGAATGATGTGGAATGCAAGTTCTAAAAACTAACTCAAAACAAAAAACGCTGCAAATTCTTTTACTGGGGTTTATTATTCAATTGGCTTGCTTCATGATTTGAGTTTAACAACAGTGTTTAAGTTTTGCAGTGTGCGTGTGGTGATAGAGCGATTATTGAATTTCAGGAGATATGCATAGAGCACGTAAATCTGTTCTCGACCAAAATACCTATTTTATTTTCTTTTTTTATTGAGGCCTAGTCGAAAACTAGTCACTGGGGTTTATTATTCAATTGGCTTGCGTTCATGATTTGAATTTCTACTAAGCTTTGCAGTGTGCGTGTTTCACAGGTGATAGAGCGATTATTGAATTTCAGGAGGCACACAAATATGATCGACTAATCAATCCAACTAGGTATTTTGGTTGAGAACAGATTTACGTGCTCTGTGAATATCTCCTGAAATTCAATAATCGCTCTATCCTGTGAAACACGCACACTCCAAAGCTTAGTAGAAATTCAAATCCTGAACGCAAGCCAATTGAGTAATAAACCCCAGTGAAAGAATTTGCAGCGTTTTTTCATATAGTTTTCCTTGACTGCCAAGTCGTCAAAACGAGAAAATGAAATAATTGGGATTTAAAAAATTTAAATTTACACACAGTGTTTTTATCATTTTCACCCTTAAAAATGTGGTTTTCTGCTTAAGATGAGCTCAGGTGGTGTGGGACCCATCTCGATCGATTCAACCTTCAAAATTACTTGGGAATGCCGTCCCACTTGCCTATGTTCAGTAACAACCACAAATACCAAGTTTAGCGTAAGATTCATAGCATCTATGCATGTTAGGAGATCGGGCAAGCTAGAAGTTATGACCAACTAGGCAGCAAATGGAGTCTTGTGCCTAAGAATGTATTTCATATATCAATTCTACGTAAGTCACTGATGTACTACACATCCTGTGGTACATAACCCGTATAAACTATACACCATATCATATGTGCCTCCATATCATATTACTCCCTGCCCCTAAAACCTGATTGTGGTGTACATGCAGGCGTATATTTTTCAGCATGCCCTACTTGCTTCGTTCTCTCCCGGATGAGATGAATTTCCCGACAAACTTCACCCGTTCTGTATGCAGGGAGAACATTTTCACCAGGCTAATAATTAATGGAGTTCTGTGCAAATACAAACTCCCTATTGTATTCTTCCTTTCGGGCAACTGGGAGATCCGTTTTAATCTAATTGTAATCTATACCTGATCGTAATGTCTACCTAATTTGTAATAATATTACGTATTATGTAATATACATATTATGTATCCTCGAACACCCAACTCCCCCATAACCATACAGAATTTTCCTATGTTAGCTGGGTACATTTCAACATATGTATTTGTTTGAATATATGAAAATATTAAACCAAAAATGTTATGAAAAAGCCTTCTTGGAAAAAGCCTCAAGGCATTTTGAAATAATCCCGGCTTGCCTCAAGTGAAGTTGTCATAACTTCAATGGTCGATTTTAGAGCTAAATTGCCAGAAATAGGTTTTTGTTAAAATTTTCTGAGGCTTCGTTTTTGAGTAACCTCTCTCACTTTAGGAGTTGTCGTCTTTCAACCTTGTCCTCTCAAAATGATTGTAGCTCCTAGTTTTCAACGCAACGCTCCTATTTTTAAAATCGTGTCACACCGTTGGAAAGAGCATGAAATTTGGAATCAGATAAGCTATGTAGCGCATTTCAAACTTAAAAGTGTTCAATTTTTCCGTTCTTTGACGAAATTCTTTGGAGATTTAATCCCTTTGCCTGGTGAGGAAAACCAATGGAGGTTTCCTGTTCGGAAGAGTTGAATGACAGGCACTGTATCCAAGATAATGAAACTTGCGTCAAAATGCACTTTTCGGGTCTAGTTCGGACTGAACTCTCGTTATCGCTCTCGGTCAGTCATTAAGAATGAAATGATATGGCTGAAATATTAAAAAATCTAAATGCAGACAGCTTCGGAATTAATACTAACGTTTTTACGTTCGCTAGAGATATACGTTCCTTTCGTATGGGGCCACCCGGGGCGCTTTACGCTCATTCTTGTCACTCTCTCTGAGTGCTAGAATTTCGAAAGAAAAAATGTTTACCAAAAGGTCGGTTTAATCAACGGACTAGTTTCACTGGTATCAATTTCTGATCTAACAATCAATTTCAGAGCAAATTGTTAGCTAAATTCTTGCATACAAGTCTGCAACGCATTAGGACATTTCATGTCTTTCCCTCAGCCTTCTTCTTCTTCCCTTCCAACGTCTTCCTTGTGAATTACATTTTTTTCAATATAAAGAAAACAAAAATTAAACTAATATTTTTAGCTTCACTAGCCACTCTGCTGATCAAGACCCTGTATATCATGTCCTTACCAGCCAAATCATGGGGCACAGTTGATAGGAAAGAAGTTAGCTTCTGGAGCCACTCAGTTGATCAAAACCCTCTGCACCTTATTGTTCAAGAGGCTACCAGCCAAATCATAATAATCATATAGCCAAATTTCAGCTACCTACCTACTTCTACGAAAATAATAATCATTGAGCATATTTCGTTACGTAACGTAACGTGACATAACGACAATTTGGTTGTGTGCCATAGCAAAGACATGAAATGTCAAATAATACGTCCACGAATATGATTGTGCACGTGTTTGTACATTCCAGAAGGCCGAGTATCATGTTGCTAGACAAGAAAAGATGTACAAATGCTAAAGGGAACAAGTCACTAATAGAAAATCTCAGCTAGCAGACGCTTTAGGGTGTAGGAAGTGGTACTAAATATTTCATAGTCACTTGACTCCGGGAAAGCATTGACCTCACGAGGCAAACGACGCAACGGTCGGTTTAGAAGGGAGTTGTGGGCTGCGGAAAGCAACTGGAACAGGAGTGTTTGGAGAGTTCTGTAGGGAGGCACATTTGTGTTAACTTTAGAGATGAGCGATGGGGATCGGAGAACTCCATTCACAAGCTGGTGAAAAAAACGTAATATCTGTCGTCTCTCTACGGCTTTGGAGAGTGGGCAACCCGTAATCGGCCGCCAGGATCCTCAAATCAACCTGCTCATTTGGTATTTTCAGTTTGAATGCAAGCTAGCACGCGCACTTCCGTTGAACCCTCTACAATGAATATCTGTATATGCTTCATTAAAGAGGTACCAAACTATACCGGCATACTCCGAAATCGGGCGAACCAAAGACTTGTACAATAGCACAATTGCTTCAATTGACAAAAAGTCCCGCCTGCAACTTTTTAGAAAACTCTCGGAGCTTTCGGAGAGCTTTTCTTACTGCATCTACATGATTGATAAAGGTCAGCTTCGAGTCCAGAACGATTCCAAGGTCCCTGGCCTAGACAAATATAGTAAGAGGGGCTCCTTCGATTAGATGGCTGTACTCCAGTTGAGTTAAAAACATTGTGTAAGATTTTTTTTTTTTTTTTTTCGTGATTTATTAATTGCGACTGAAAAATCAAATACATTTAATCTAGCAATGTTACATATCAATAAAGATACACTCCAAGAGGGTAGGGATACAGCAAAACCTAGCCCTTTATTATATAGCTCAATTAATTAGCACTGAGTTCGATTGCACTTCCTATCACTCAGCACAACTAAATCCAGTGGTTTGTTTCGCTTGAGACGTCGGATTTCACCTTCGTTGTCCAAAACGTAGAGCATCTCCGGGTTCTCGTGTTTGTGGAGGCGATGTTCATGCTTCCTTGCGTATTTTGCAATAATTTCATAGACTGTCTCCATCCTCAAATCTCGATGAATATCATCGTTTCGCATGTACCAAGGGGCTCCAACTATACTTCTCAGTATTTTATTCTGGAAGGTTTGGATTTTCTTAATATTTGATTTCTTGGCACAGCCCCAGATCTGTATCCCATAGGTCCAAATAGGGCGAAGGACCTGCTTATATATAAGCAGTTTGTTGTGAAGAGAGAGATGGGAATTCCTTCCCATTAGCCAATACATCCTTCTGTACTTGATTTTAAGTTCTTCTTTCTTCTTTTCTGTGTGTTTATTCCAGTTTAATTTGGAGTCAAGTGTCAAACCCAAGTATTGAACTGCTTCAGTATGCGGTATTTTATTCGAATTGATCTCAACATCCAAGATTGGGACTTTTCGGTTAGTGAAGTTGATGTGGGCTGATTTTGATTCGTTCAGCTTCATTCTCCACATCTTGGTCCATTTATAAACCTCAGTAGTAGACGTCTGTAGTTTGCGTGTTGCAGCTTCTATATAATCTCCAAGAGAGAAACTGAAACGAACGAACTTCTCGAAAGAGAAACTGATTGGATCTTGAAAATAGTATATTTGGTCGGAGTAAGCGGTAAGTGATTAATTGAACACCATTCATGGTTCGAATCAGAGCTAACCTGAAGGAGGCAACAGTTTGCCAAGTTAGAGATTCGTCTGAAAACTTTCAAGTCGTCGGCGTGTGTGGGTACCTTGATCTCTTCCGAGGAAACCTGGGAACAAAGACTTTATCAGCAGAAGGAACATATTAAGGATACTGCATCACTGCAGGTATTAAGATATCAGCTTTTGTTTCGTACAAATGGACTAGTAAAGGTTGGTGTTCACGGAGTTATGTTTAGACCAACTTCGGAGCATCTCAAAGCCAATTACGAGATAGGGAGACGTGAGTTTTCGGGTTTACTGTTAGGTGTTACATTTCGTGACGGTCACATGCCTAGAGAAGCTTCTACGGAAAATTTCTGATCGAAAATGCCTATTAGAAATTTTGGTTTACACCCTTGGAAATGCGGGTTTTTTCAATTTTAAGATTTTGCTTCCGAGTCTACTAAAGTAGCGGAAGCATTGTTTTCACTTTCGGAATGTGAAAATTTTTTTGTCTCCAAAATCAAAAATTCCACTCGCATTTTGCGTTTTAGACCTTTCTGAACAATTTTGGTTCCGTGTCTGTCTGTGTGTCTGTCTGTCTGTCTGTCAGTAAATCCTTGTTACGGGCAAAACTACACGAAGTTATTGTCCGATTTTGATGAAATTTTCAGGGATTGTGCGGGTTGGGGTGTAGATGGTCCCCTATAGGTTTCATGACAACCGGATCAATAGTAGCCTCTGCGCATGCGCAAACGTGAAATCCTTGTTACGCGCATAACTCCGGGAGTTCTTGACCAATTTCGATGAAATTTTCGATAGACATGAGTTTCATGATCTCCGGATTAATAGTAGCCTCTGCGCATGCGCAAACGTGAAATCCTTGTTACGCGCATAACTCCGAGAGTTATTGACCAATTTTGATGAAATTTTCAGGGATTGTTCGGGTTGGGGTGTAGATGGTCCCCTGTAGGTTTCATGAGCCCCGGATCAATAGTAGTCTCTGCGCATGCGCAAACGTGAAATCCTTGTTACGCGCATAACTCCGGGAGTTCTTGACCAATTTCGATGAAATTTTCAGGGATTGTTTGGTTTGATGTGTAGATGGTCCCCTATGAGTTTCATGATCTCCGGATTAATAGTAGCCTCTGCGCATGCGCAAACGTGAAATCCTTGTTACGCGCATAACTCCGGGAGTTCTTGACCAATTTCAATGAAAAGGATTGTGCGGGTTAGGGGTCCCCATATAGGTTTCATGACCCCCGGATCAATAGTAGCCTCTGCGCATGCGCAAACGTGAAATCCTTGTTACGCGCATAACTGCGGGAGTTCTCGACCAATTTCGATGACATTTTCAGGGATTGTGCGGGTTAGGGTATAGATGGTCCCCTATGAGTTTCATGACCCCCGGATCAATAGCAGCCTCTGCGCATGCACAAACGTGAAATCCTTGCCACAAGCATAACACCGGGAGTTCTTGACCGATTTCGACGAAATTTTCAGGGATTGTTCGGACTTATTTGGTATACTTTATAGTTTGTTCAATAGTTGAACATGCCTACCTTTATTTTCTCAAGTTACGCTCCTGCATAACAATAAATTTACCCTAATTCAACATTTACATCGCCTAATTGAACGAAGTTCTTTAGTCAATAATAGTTTTCAATGATCTATACAGTTATGTTATGGATACGAGGAAGCTATGTGCCACACCCACTTGGCAGAGGTTTTTCTCGTTTTTTCGACCTTACCGCATTAAAACAGCCATATCTCCCACATTTTGCGTGCGATTTCAAATCTGAACCCACTATTGGAAAGAGCGTTAAATTTCCTATCGCCCTAACGGAGAACCAACTTTTTCGAGCCGGCGAAGCGGGTGAAAAATCAGCTTAAAAAGGACACATCGTCAAATCGTGGAGATGCCACAGCTGATCACTGCCGGGGTCCCACAAGGGAGTGTTCTTGGGCCACTCCTGTATGTCCTTTATACCAGTGATCTCCCAGAAATTGAAATGAACACTACAGCTACTTTTGCGGACGATACGGCGGTTCTGGCAGTTGGAGAAAATAATATCGAGTCCATCACAAAGTTAAAAAGGTCCTTATCCTGCATTCAACAGTGGACAGCGAAATGGAGAATCAGAATTAATGAAAATAAATCGGTACACGTCGACTTCACGAACAAAAAAATTGACTATGTACCGGTTTATCTAAATAGCAAGGTTATTCCGTATGCTAACGAAGCTAAATACCTCGGTATGACGCTCGATGCCAGGCTCAGGTGGAGAGCCCATGTTAAGAAAAAGAACTCCTACTCAAATTCAGGAAAATGTACTGGCTAATGGGGAGACGGTCGAAGCTGTCGATCCAGAATAAGCTAACCCTGTACAACCAGGTCCTGAAACCGGTTTGGACCTATGGAGCCCAGCTGTGGGGCTGTACAGCTCAATCAAATCGAGATATCATCCAACGTTTTCAAAATAATGTGCTACGAACTATTGTGAATGCACCATGGTACTTTCGAAATGAACGTCTCCATCATGAACTTCAGGTCGAAACAGTTAGCGAGGCTATAAAGCGACAAGCTGTGAGTCATCTCCAACGGCTAAGACATCACATCAACGAGGAAGCTGTCCATCTCCTTGACACAAGTGACGTCACCAGAAGACTAAAGCGTACCAAACCACTTGATCTTGCCTATTTGTGAAGCGGTTGAGTGGAAGAACCATCAGTCAGAAAGGACAAAACTCAGTGATGTATCTGTATCTCAGTTTTGTATATTTATTCCTATTTTCAATATAATATTGTTAATAAGTTATTACTTGGTACAATAAAAATTTCAAAAAAAAAAAAAAAAAAAAAAAAAAATCGTGGAGATCTCGACTTTCTTCAAACGCTTATGAGTCCCTGTAATAAGGCATGTGAGTTTTAGCTTGTAGTGCTAAAAGATGGGTCAAAATCCAGGCTTTCCAGTGATATAACCAGATTTGAAATTCCGTATAGTTTTCTGGGATAAAATTGCTTTTGAAGTATGAAAAACGTGGTTTTTCACTGGATACTCCGGTTTTTCATCATGTGTTGATTCGTCTGGTAAAAAAAAATTCGAACTCGGATTAAAACAAAAATTATTAATGAAGCATTGTGATAAATTGTAGCTAAATCTTTACTGTAAGGCGTATGGCCTGGGAAGCACGTTACCCAAGCAGAAGAGCAATTGGTAGACCACGTCGCACATGGGAAGAAAACGTCCAGGCCAGTCTGCAAGCCAGGGGAGTTCAATGGGGCCGTGCTAGGACCCTAGCAGAAGACAGGAAAGGATGGTCTGCTCTTTGCAAAAACCTCAACATCGCAAGGTAGAAGAGGACAGACGAAGATGTTTACTGTAGATACTGTTCAAAATGTCCACCAATGTCCTCAAGACATGAGACAAAACATCGTTCGGCGGAGGTGCATTGCTAACAGTCATTTGCGATCAGAAATTTTCCATAGAATCTTCTCCTGGCCTGTGACCGTCACGAAATGTAACACCCTATAAGCGAGCTCCGCTTATAGTCTTCGTGTCGTCTAGAGACGCACAAACCGCCGAACCGATTGTGATACGGATCGTTCCATTGTAATAAAAAAGTTCCAGAAACGGTTCCTTCAACGACTTCTTCCTTCACCATGTAATCGGCGTGTGATGATTGAATGAACACAGGAAAATGTATCGTAGTTAGAATCGTAGTTTTGAACAGTATCTACAGTAAAAATGTACAATCTATTGCGATTGCTGTGCAATGGTCGTTCGTGTAGACCTTGAGGGTTCTCTGCAGCATAATAACGGCATCAATTGATGAATCATTGCTGCAGCGCGTTCACGGTAACTTCTTGGATCGACTTGCTTCACGCTATGAACAAGACGGATACCATATGCGCGATGTAATTTTTAAAACTTGAAATTGCAGATATTTCCCAACTAAAAAACGTAAATTAAATTATTGTACTCCCAAAATATCCATATTTATGCCTTTCAGTTTTTGGCCCTGTTCCCGTGACCCTCGCTGTACTACATTTAATATTCATGGGTCAGCGATTTACTTAGAACGCCGCCGCTACTGTAACTTTGGCTGCCGACCTCTGTCCAGCTAGCACCCAGATACCAGAGTATACGATTGCTCTTCCAATTACTTCATACGTCCCTACTTTTCCGTTTCTTCTTCAGTTTGAGGAAAATAGTGTTGGTCTTACACGCAGTGTATCGTAATGTTTTCGTAAATTTCATCTTATTTGCCTAGGTAGTTTTTATTTGTTTTGCAATAATGAACCTTGGTTATCGCTCTTGAAAAAAAAATTGCTAACCCCCCCCCCCCCCCCCTGAAAATTTCATGGTTTACGTTTCAAAGGGTGTAGAATCAAAATCTGCAATAAAAAATTTTCCTTCCGCCGTACGCTGTACGCACGATTTCTCCCAAACGGCTGGAGCAAAAAGCGGAAATTTTCAGGAAAAATCCATGTTGGTCCGACAACGCCCCAATTCCTTAGCCCGCTCTCTAACTTAATTTGAAGTGCCAACCTTTAAGGGTTGTCAAAGTTGTGCAAAATCCCTAAAAACCTAAAAAAAAGTCAAGGCGGTCTAAATTTGGACTTTTTTGAAGAACTTTCCATGAGGAATCGAATAAGCCCTTTCCCAGGTCCGTAGCTCAAACCATTCCCCATGTATGGCATGATCTTATGCTGCAAATTCTTTCACTGGGGTTTATTATTCAATTTTATAAATAAACTAAGTAAAACAAACCCGTAGCGCAAGGGTTTCGTGCGGGACTCACAACCGCAGGTCTTCGGGTTTGTTCCCCGCGTTCGGCATGAAAATTTTTGCCCCATATGAATATGGTATACACACTTGGACACAAGAGAAACGTTTTGCCCCACAGACAGACCTAGGCCAAAGACAAAACTAAACGCTGTATGTACGTGTCACAAGTGCCATAAAATCATAAAACCATTTAAAAAAAAAAACGCTGCAAATTCTTTCACTGGGTTTTATTATTCAATTTTATTCATTTGCCTTGCATTCATGATTTGAATTTCTACTAAGCTTTGGAGTGTTCGTGTTTCACAGGTGATAGAGCGATTATTGAATTTCAGGAGATATGCATAGAGCACGTGAATCGGTTCTCAACCAAAATATCTATGGTCTGATGGTGAATGGTTGAGTGAAACTTGGGGGGAATCCAACTTTAAGAAGAAGATGAGGATGAATCGTATGATAAACACGAGGCTATACTGTTATTTTTCGCATGAATCCTGCATAACGAACCAGCTAAAATCAATAATAGATAACCCTAACGTTCAAATACACAATAAAGTTAGGATATACTTGTCCTATTTGGACTTACGCCCTTCCAATTTGGGGGACATGTTCAAAATCAGAATTCCGCCGAATTGAACAACAACAAAACGCAACCCTCCAGCATCGAATCATCCACACTCCACCTTACGTCAGAAATAAAACTATTTATGATGACTTCAACAGCTCCTCACCCAACGAACTTCTCACCAAACATACTACCAACTTCATCCGAAACAACCGTGACCATATCAACCCATTAGCTTCAGAAGGCCTTTCTCTTCCTCCTACAATGCCTCGATTAAAACGTCCCCGCTATATTTTTTGTAATTTCCTTACTCACGAATAGTAAACATAATCAGTAACTAATAAATCCTATTCATGAATTAAAAAAAAAAAAAAAAAAAAAAAAAAAAAAAAAAAAAAAAACCCTGAAATATCTGTAATCTCCCCCGTTGAACTTTCTAATAATTGAGTTCTATAAGCTGCAAACTATGTGTTTAATTCTATGTCAATATGGTATGTTATGTAACATAACGGTCATAAATAAATGAATGTCAAAAAAAAAAAAATGAATCCTGCATGAATTTTTCCTGTCTAATCATGTTCTCTAGTCTATCCTCTGTATAAAATAGATTTATTTCATACTCCGAGGCGAAATTTCGGGTCTTTTCTGTTTCCTGAAAGTACAATATCAATACGAGTCAGATATATTTATTTATGCAATGTAGATACAAAGTACCTTTGAACACTATGATGATTGAGAAATTTCCAAAAATATGTTCACTGTATGGTTTAATATTCATAAAATGAGCTGGATTGTGTGCAGAAAACCTACAGAAATGTAGTTCTGCGCGCGCCTGTTTGTGTGATGTAGAATTACGGTCCCACCAAAGGGTAAAGGATCAAAACTCTGTGCCAGGCGAGGAGAACCATTCTGACGTAGTTTTCAAGAGAAATATGTTTAGCGGTACTTAGCATTATGGTGAACCAAAAATTTAAATGTGAATAAGCCGTTAAGGGCACCACAAAGTCGTATACAGTTCATAACAGATTCATTTTCCCCACGAAAAGTTTCAAAAATTTGTTTGACAGTTTGTGGGAGCGTTGACGGGTTTTTCATGTTACTTTTCGACAAAAAGTTGCGAAGTAATGAGGTGTTCAGGGTGGATGACTAATTCCGTTTTTCTCCTCGCGCTTAAGTAGGGGAAGGTCGTCGCCTCAGGGCTCCCCCAACTGGGAAGCCTTTGACGGCGGAGTCGTTTATTTTTAAAAAGCGGTAAATGAAAAGATTGAAAAGAAGGCTAAGAAAGAAAAAAATGAATGAAAGGTCTTTGAACGAAAAAATCGACCGCTTGAGGGCAAAAAAGAGTCGAATGGGAAGCGAGAGGGTGTTGAACAAAAGGGCCGTTTCGCGCTGGAGGGGCTTATGAAAATAAAGAGGCAGTCAGGTGACGAGCGAGGCGGGGAAAGACGTGAATAAGGTGGTACGAGGTGAATAACGTGGAGTTAGATGGGTTCCCGTTAAGTTTAAACGCTTTCGCGATTCGCGATTTGAAAATGGGCAGCCCCACGGCATCTTCCACTTTCCCTCCTTTTTCTTGTCCTATTTCACTTACTCCCACCCTTATTCATCCTATTTATTGCCAACCCCCCCCCCCTCTCTTGTCTGCGCTGAATGGCGACGTTCATAAATAATTTTGACTACGAGTTAACCCAAATGTTGAAATATTCCCTTCCACGAAATCGTGGATATTAGAGGATCAACGCAGGGTGTTCGGTATAAGAACGACGAAACTTCAGCGATCGATTTACCTACTAATTTGCAACAACTGTTACCTCATAACAAGTTTTTTAGTCCGCTCCTTTTTTATCATTTAAATGATTAACAGGAGTACAATCCAGTTCTTACCGACCGACCCGACAGTCCCCCCCCCCCCCCCCCGCTCAACACTCCTTCAACTAACCTTCAGGTGGGCTCCTTCCGCCCTTTGTTATCCCGGCATCACCACTTTTCCGTCCACCCAAGGGGGTCATTCGTGTACCTGCCACCTTGGTAAGCACTAGCCTCTCTGGTGCTCTGGTTGAATCAACAGATTCTTCCAGGGAGTTGGTTAGGCTTAGTAAGTACCGTTTATGAACACAGAAATCGCTCACGTAAACCCTTGTTAGCCCCCCCCCCCCCCCCCCAGCCGTAAATTTCATCTCTGTTAACTAGCTCCCCTCCTCTGAGCCAGAATCCCATATTTGTGGGTTGCATAGGCAATTTTTCATCTTCGGTACTTGAATGTGTAAAATTAATCATTTAAATGATATGGTAGAACCATAGAGGTCTACTGACCCGCTTTTTTTGCTGTCCTAGATCAGTTTCAGTTTTTTTCTTCGTATTTTCGACCTTAGTTCTCTGAAATGACCATAACTCTCATAATTCAGGGGTGCCCACAGGGGGGACTACTAAAATTAGTATTTAGTGATCGTACACCAAGAGACCTGCACAGGCTGAAACGAAAATGGCATAGCGATCTCCTCATCGCTGCACCACCCTGACCTTCAATTTGTTCAAACTTAATCATTGTGAACTAATCAACTATATTTTGGTGCGTTAGCCCTCCAGAGGGGGGGTACTAATGCTACGTGTTCCAAGTTAACCAACGTATACCGCATTTATAAGCACACTTAATAGTGGCCTACCACAATAAAGTTTCTATTTAAAAAAATAAAATAATAAAATAAAAATAAACAAAACTAGAGCATATTTTGAAAATTCAATGTTCAACACACATGTTTCGGACCAATATGTAGACGGTACCCATGTTTCAAGACTTGTCATCTTGATATGAAAATTTTTCATGAAAGTAGTGTGCTCTACGATTACAAAGGCTTATTGTTGAAAATGATAAACCAACAAGGTTTTCATCCCGTTTCGCTCTCGAAAGCCTTTGACAACCGCCGAAAAGAGTTTTATCATTGAGTTAGGTTCTAGATTATCAAATTATGAGTCAATTGAACTTCTCAAACGCCTCAAAACATCTTAAATCAAAGAAGTTACGCTATTTCAAAGATCTCATCATTATGGAAAGTTTATTTTCAGTTAATTATTCCTTTCCAACTCCGAAGGTTTGGTTCAGGGATTTTTGACATTTCATGTCTTTGCTATGGCACACAACCAAATTGTCGTTATGTCACGTTACGTTACGTAACGAAATATGCTCAATGATTATTATGATTCGTAGAAGTGAGGTAGGTAGGTACATATATGATTATAGCTGAAATTTGGCTATATGATTATTATGATTTGGCTGGTAGCCTCCTTAGGACATGAACAATAAGGTGTACAGGGTCTTGATCAGCAGAGTGGCTACTGAAGCTAAAAATATGAGTTTAATTTTTGTTTTCTTTATATTGAAAAAAATGTAATTCACAGAGGAAGACAAGATTGCTAGAAGATGGAAGGGAAGAAGGAGGGAGGGGAAAGACATGAAATGTCCTAATGCGTTGCAGACTTGTATGCACAAATTTTCGTGGTGATTCTTTGGAAAATCATTAGTTTTTTAATAATTTTTTGTATTTTCTTACCAACACAGATACAATGTCATTCGGTTCACAATCTGCCCTGGATGTGTCCTCTCGCCGCACAATCCGAATTCTGGAATAGCGTGGTTATGACCACTGGCCCTTTTATTATTACCTGCCCTGTCACCCCCAATCACTCGCACATCCCCTCAGGCTATATCCCACTAATTATGGGTTAATAATTGTCAAACTTATTGCCCCCCCCCCCCCCTCCCGGCTTTTCTCAATCCAATCTAATCCATAACCCTGATATTTTCAGGCGCCACTCCTTTCAACTCAGATACCGCTTGTCAGGTCATTCCTAAGATAAGTACTCATCTTAGCCCTCTAGGTTTGCTCCATCTCCACGCTGCCACTGACAAATGACTTACTAAAATATACGCACATATGTAGGTATATGTTTTTAACTCACCTCAAACTCACCTTAACTCACCTCACTCCCTTTGGGCACATCATTTAGAAAAAAAGGAAAAGAACCAAACAAAATAAAAGTGGGGATGGCGTCCAGGTTTACCCGACCTTGGGATTTGGGAAATACAAGAAGAGGGAGGGGTGGAAGGAAGTGTTCTTTAAATGACCACCAGTTCAAGTAAGAGCCCCGGATGACACAGGTGGTGATACCCACCACTTTTAAGGTAAATAGCAGTCGTCTCCACGAAGCTCTGCTGACGACATGCCCAGCTAAAGTAACTCCGTGCCACTTTTCCCGCACCACACTCCATGGCATGGCACGTTTGCAGCCATAACCTTCATCTTATCAGGCTTCATTCCTTTTAGCTCAGGTACCGCATGCCACAGGTCGTTGCTATCGCATTTACTTTTCTTAGCCCTCCAGGTCTCCTCCAATTCCACGCTGGCACTGACAACTTGGACCTCCCGATTAGGGCAGACCCATTTGCCTTAATGACAACGATATCTGGCTTCTTAAACCGTTCAATGGGCATATGATACAGTCTCTCTCTCACATCCTAGCCGCTGGATGACAATGCACCTGCTATCTGCTTGGCAACCGCATCATGACGGAAAATGTGGCCACCTGTGACCACTTCTGCAAGACATGACACAGGTTCTGTTTTTGCCCCTAAAGGAACGGAAGAGGGCACACACATAAACGCAGACAATCATAGAACGAAAGTTATTCAGAATGGGCTATTTATTTGAACAAACAAACCAGGTACTCACAAATTGAAGACCTAACATAAACGTTTGTGCATCGCTGATTTAATACTTCTCGAGAAACTATGTAGACTTCCACTTACCGCTTTCTAAGGTTAACGTGCAGATCGCTCGTCATCCTCGTTTATTTATTATATCGTGAAGTACATGCTGTTGCTTGCCGAATATTTTCCGTTGTAATTGAGCACGCACGTAATGGTAAAGTCAACAATAAAGTAAACTCCTCATTTTTCCCAAAGAGCCCATCATGATTGTATGAATATTGTTGCGTGATTTTATATTTTATAAAATATCGTATTTTTATTTTGTTGCAGATGATATGAGGTGAGAAGTCAGGAGATGACGGAAGACAATCGAAGAGAGGACGACCCCGGGGCTGGTCTTTCCCAAGATCTCCGCTCCCCCAGACCTTCATCCCAGTGAGTAAAACGCTTTAGTGATGCTGATATTGGTTACCATGAACCTTCCACTTGTTGTATTCAATTCTAATGATCTAAAATTAATGCATGTTGGTTTATTATTCAATAATAAACCATTGTAATCGCTCTGAAAAAAAAAGAAAAAAAGCCTAACCCCCCCCCTGAAAATTTTGTGGTTTACGTTTCAAAGGGTGTAGAATCCAAATCTGCAATAAAAATTTTCCGTTCCGTCCGCCGTACGCACGATTTCTCCCAAACGGCTGGAGCAAAAAATCTGAAATTTTCAGGAAAAATCAATATTTTCCGACAACGCCCCCAATTCTTTAGCCAGCACTCTCACTTAATTGAAAGTGCCGTTTAAGGGTTGTCAAAGTTTTGTAAAATCCCTAAAAACGTCATAAAAAAAGTCGAGGCGGCCTAAATATGGACTTTTTTTTGAAGAACTCTCCATGAGGAATCGAGTGAGCCCCTCCTCAGGTCCGTAGCTCAAACTATTCCCGATTTATGGTGCCAACATTTGCGTTATTTTGGTTTATTATTGTTTTTGTTTTGATTGCAGTAACCTAGTGATGTAGTGAACGTGGATACTGGAGTGAACTCCTAAAAGGGTTTATAGCCGATAACAAAAAAAAAAAAACGCTGCAAATTGTTTCATTGGGGTTTATTATTCAATGATTCATGATTTGAATTTCCTAAGCTTTGGATGTTTCACAGGTGATAGACCGATTATTGAATTTCAGGAGGGACACAAATATGATCAACTGATCAATCCAAATAGCTATTTTGGTTGAGAACAGATTTAAGTGCTCTATGCATATCTCCTGAAATCCAATAATCGCTGTATCACCTGTGAAACACGCACACTCCAAAGCTTAGTAGAAATTCAAATCATGAATCATTGAATAATAAAACCCAGTGAAAGAATTTGCAGCGTTTTTTGTCTAACCACTGATATTTTCCGCTTTGAAATTAGAAACCCAGCAACTTCAAGAAACAGAACCTAGTGCAATATTGATACAATAAACTACACTTTCATACTTGGTTGAATCTAATTGGAATGGAAGCGTTATATTACTGGTAATGATGACTATTAACCTGGTTGTTGTATTCAGATGTAACAATTTTTAACTGAATTCTGTTTAATCTAGTACTATCATTTTTATTTCCAAGTCAGAAGGTCAACAATTCCAAGACAAAGAACTTAGTATAACGCGATACAACAAATTGTATCTTCGATGCTCGAGTTTGGTATCGTATTTTAGTCCCAAATCAATGACTTTTGTGCCCATCGATGGACATCTGAACTGGATTTTATGTGGTACTATTTACCGGATTTTGAGTGGTACTATTTGTCTTTTGACTTTTCCGAATGGGTTTTTCACTCCAGTCGTATACCCAGAGCCACTAATTGGGTTGGTATATTACCATATTACTAGCCTACAAATGCACAAACGCGATCAACTAACAATCCGCTCTATTGGTTGAGAACGGATTTAAGTGCTCTATACATCTCTCCTGAAATAATCGCTCTATCACCTGTGAAACACGCACACTCCGAAGCTTAGAAGAAATTCAAATCATGAACGCAATCCAATTGAATAATAAACCCCAGTGAAATAATTTGCAGCGTTTCATGCATATCAGAATGCTTCAACCCGTATATCGGCTACAAAGCCTTTTAGGAGTTCACTTTAGTATCCACATTACTACATCACTACATCACTAGGTACGTCACTAGGTTACTGATATCAACACAAAAACAATAATAAACAAAAATAACGCGAATGTTGGCACCATAAATCGGGCCATAGATCGGGAATGGTTTGACCTACGGACCTGGGGAGGGGCTCATTCGATTCCTAGTGGAGTGTTCTTCAAAAAGAGTACAAAAAAAATTTAGGCCGCTTCGACTTTTTTGAGGTTTTTAGGGATTTTACAAAACTTTGACAACCCTTAAAGGGCACTTTAACTTAAGTGAGAGAGCTGGCTCAAGAATTGTGGCGTCCCCGGACCAACATGGATTTTTCCTGAAAATTTAAGCTTTTTTGCTTCAGCCGTTTGAGAGAAATTTTTTATTGCAAATTCGGATTGTACACTCTTTGAAACGTAATCCATAAAACCATTTTCGGGGGGGGGGGGGGGGGGGTTAGAATTTTTTTTTCAAGAGTGATTACAATGGTTTATTATTGAACAATAAACCAAAATTGATGTTGAAAACGATACTCGATATTTATAAATATCCATACTTTGCTTGACCGATATTTTGGAGTATCGATACCTACCTTCCGATACAGTATCCGTACAAAATATCGGTACTTGTTCAACGATACCCATCCCTAGTGTGCTTATGACGATTTATCGTACGAAGCCAAAACTTGGTCTGAAAACGCGAAGCGGTATGGAACGATGAATGAATGAATGAATGAATAGTGAGTTTATTCCAGAAAAAGTAATTAAAATTAGTACAGGTTTTACAATACTTATATACGATAGTATATTATAATACAATAGTACGATGCTGCCAGATACGCCACTTGGAGCTGCAAAAGAAAATAATTAACATCAAAATTTGTTCCAAGTTGGAGGCTCAATACAACTGCGGATCCATTTCAGGTGAATGGTGACTTTACTCGTTCTCGTACTTTACTCGTACAGTAACGAAGATCCAGTTGAGTAGTGAGTTTGTGTTGCTGATGGTCTGAACACGATCCTCTGAAATCCAAACAAGGGACGCTGATGGCCCTCAGTTTGGCTTTTCACAATTAAAATCGGAAATGCGGTCTGGAAAGATAGATGACTCCGCGCAAAGAACAGTACTGGCTATAAACCGAGTCACGAGATGCCTTCTACTCCAAGTGTTGGGTGGGAAAGACAATTAGTCTCAGCAGGATCCAAGGTAGACTGGAGATCGGTGGCTTATCGCGCACAAAGTACACACAGACACTTCCACACAACAACATCGACCGAGGCTTATTATGTAAACGAAACGCTTCGGCGTTGACAAAGTAAATAACAGTAAATGGTAAATCATGTTGCTCGAAACTTATGAATTACAACTCGATATTGATAACCGTAAATTTGTTAAAATACACGCTTCTTCTGGCATCCCACTGGGCACCTGTATTTTCTCCTGATGATCAACATTGTCGTCGGGATTTCTAAATCTAACGCGCGTTTTCTTTTGGTTTGCGATCTCGAAATGTGCTGTCAGGTACAGTCCTCCTCAGACCGCCAATGATAACAAAGCAACTCGAAAAATGGCAGATACTCTTTGAAATATCTTCATTGTATGCCATTCGTCTTTCGAGCATTTTTTGGGAACAACGAAAGTCAAGGGAAATGGTTTTATTGGGAGTGTTCTATGATGCACAATTCAACTTTTCCCAAAATAGGAAGAAGTTAATGAGTAGAGTCGTGTTTCCCGAAAAGGAATACCAAAGTACCTACTTATGTTCTAGTTTCTACAAAGCTTTAAGAAGCTATCGTGATGGTTCAGAAAGCTCTGGTTGTCCAAAGTTTGGAAAAATCCTTCCAGGTTCGGTCTCCTTCATAAGCGGTGCATGTATCCTGGCTGGAGCTGGTCCAATTGATGTCTTTAACGTTTATGGCGTTAAAGCCTTAGCCTGGAACCTCTCGAAAACGATAAACCTCAGCTGCAATCATAAGCCTCTATTAGGTTTTGAGCGGAAATATCGGCCGTCCGCCACGCATCTCAAAAATAGATCTTCTGGTCCCACGTATGACCGCCCGCTCACCATAGCTAATTTTCATATTTTCCCCCTACTAACTATCCACGAAGCCGATCACTACACGGAATCTTGAGAAATGCCAATCTATTCCTGTCTCACAAGCCCGATTCCGATTGTTTTTAAACCTTTCAGCGCACACTCAGGTCACTAACCGTCTCTTCCCAATTTGATTGTTGAAATATGGGTTATGATCGATGAGGATTGCTTCCCAAATGTTCCCTACAATTTTCATCATGATCAGGAAAATAGATCTGCGCTTGGGCCAACGTCAACTCTCTACAGTCTTCATTTCACTTCATCAATCGGTCCATTATGCTAGCCCATGAATACTCTCTACATATAGAGCCCTGCCTGTAGTTTCTGAGCAATATGTGTCGACGAGGCTGGCATTCCTTTTAACGAATCCAAGTCGTTTACATTGCTTCTAAACCTTCCTACCGTCACTTTCCTGATATCCCTAGTACACGCCAATGCATCATTCCTGAATTCCTATACACCTGGGTACATACGAGGTCCAAGACTTTCATGGTACACGAAAACGGTTTCTTTTCCGATACCTCTCGGTCCATGCTAAAGTATCAAGCTACATTCCACTTAGATTCCCGGTATACGCCAAGCTAAAATGAATATCCATTACGTAAGACCTATAGTACATAAAATACCTTCCTTTACTCCAATTACATTACATAAGCAGGGGCGGCTCCTGCCCTGAAACCCCAGGGGTGCACCGAGACCGTAAGGGACAATCACGAAGGGAACGTGAGACAAAAATGTGCTTCCTCAGCCAAATTCAATTTTCAACTACCAATATGCAAAAGATATCAATCTTTCTCGGCTTCAAATCGTGAATTAAACGACTCAATTCTACCTTTTAAAAAACATCCTAATTAGCTCCGTAAATACCCAAATTGAAATGACTGTTGAACTTCAGAAGCCCGTGTTTTGCAACAGTTGAAATTCATATCTTCCCAGCAAGAATCATCGTGGAGGTGAAAGCCCAATTCCATCTTTAACCTAAGCTGCATTATTATTATTGCAGCAAAGAAGACAAAGGAAGCAGAAAAGTTTGTTATTTATCTTTTCGTAGTAATGAGGGTTGAACTTGAAAATCGTGGAACGATTTCTGCTTGCCTTTGAGGTTTGTTGCACTCCTGTCAATAATGGCATCATAATCTGCATCGCGAATAATCGCCTTACTTCACCAAAAAATTCGCAAATTCACATTTTATAGCACTTACTATATTTGTCGCAAATTTACAGCTAATGCAGTTCAGTCACAAGAGTTGGGGAAAATCAACTGATAATAGGATAAGAGTGTGTTTTGGTGATTGTAGCGCACTCTAGCATTCTTCGCAGGGTAGCAGACAACTATTTTTGTGCGCAATAATTTCGTGCGCTCTGATTGGTTCATCCTTTGGAGCCACATCGAATCAAAAGCGTGAAACGCTATTATGTTTCACGTCCAAGCTCCACCCATTGCGCGCAGAGCCGCGTTGTTGCTCCAGGACAGTGAACCCCTGACCTCCCTCACCAAACTCACGACTCCACCATCCTCTCACCCATCCTGAGGCTCTATTCGGCGCGTGAATTTGACGCTCTTCAACGGGGATTCATAGAGACATTATTATCAGGTATCTTGATCATTTTAGGCAGGGGGTGCAGATGCGCCTGTGCAGCCGACCCTGTACATAACACTTCAAAAGGAACCCTTGAAATAAAATTCCACGGCAATGGTGTCAGCTGATGCGATCCTCCCATGGTACTAGGCGATTTTTACAATCTCCAAGCACATGTGGCTCATCATCTGAAATAATAAACCAAAACATCCGTCGAAATCAAGTTTTCGATGTAGTTTAATCGATTTATTTTTATTCAACCATGAAGAATCATATTGAAAAGAATAGGCGATGAATTCATAAAGCTTTCCGATATTTCCCTTTCCAATCATTCATATTTGTGTTCTCGTTCGTTGTCCTAATACAATATACCAGGATTATCGATGCTGCACACTCTTGGTAACGTTTAATTCCACGGCATTCTGTGCCGACCCGGTATGCGTTTCATTAATCCATTTTATTTGGACAACGCTGGTTCTTTCCATCAGTCGAAGGATTATTCATTATATTTCCCGGGCTCCGGTGTAAGGTGGCGGGGAGGGGCTAAATGAAATAATCCCGACCTACTACTGAATTCAATCAACGGCAAATGAATTCTGATACCGAAAACGCACCTTCCTCTCCGTGTTTGAAGGAGATCGAATCAAAATGGAGTCGGACAGGGGCGAGTTTGAACAGTAATCAAGCTCTCATGAATAAGTGATTGCGCCCATCAATATCCGATGTACTTCATTTGTGTCTGGGGGTGGGGGAAATGACCTGCTCCGCCCTAATCCACTTTGCATGGAAACCGCCGGATTTTCCGGGGAGGGGGAGCTCGGCTATCGGGGAACGGACTTCAAGAACGAATGTTTCGCACTTTGAGGGAGCGAAAGCATTTAATTCACGGTAAATCACAAGGGTTTCACACTTGATAAATATATCACGAGTGCAACGCTACGTCCTATGTGAACGGGAACTAGGCGGTACCGCCGTGTCGGGCGGGTTCAGCGTTTATTGCGGGGCGGGCGATTTTCCTACCAAACTACGACAGCAGAGTTGTGTGTCCTGCATCCACTCGCTTTATCCCTATTTGCTAACACGCACACCCCTCACGCGGCTTGAAATCTAATCGGTCGGATTTTTTCTCGCTACTCTCCCTACAAATTGTTTACATCTGTCGTTAAGGTTATTGGAGTTGTCCGAATCTGTTGGAGTCAAAATCGTTTCTCGAGTGTTTGCAAGGTTCGTCATCTCAATGTTGGAGCCACGGAAAATAGAGTA
Organism: Creontiades dilutus; assembly: GCA_031894815.1. Lineage (NCBI taxonomy): Eukaryota > Metazoa > Arthropoda > Insecta > Hemiptera > Miridae > Creontiades > Creontiades dilutus. The sequence continues at coordinate 24,370 of JAVIWC010001085.1, forward strand.
AACTAGAAGCGGGAAGCGTTGAGAGGTGAGTGGCACCGATCGCCGGGTTCCATCCCCACTCCGAAACCCCCCAAGCGAGATCCCCAAGTGTTTGCAGTATCCCGTACTTCCGTTGTATTTACTTGCTGAAGTGTTCGCAATTGCTGAAAATCGCTGATTCTAAATGGGCAGGTTCCGTTTCTTACTATTACAAGTGATTATCCGTTCCCTCCTATAATATTATCAAGTGAAATTATCAATGTGTATAATAGAAACGTGCCTTGCTCCGCCGCATTCGGATGCAGCACATAGGAATGTGACAAGACACCTGTTCCTCCCATGACTCTCCACTGGTAAATGTCTATCTAGTAATAATTACTATAATAATATTATTATAATTACTATTATAGGTAATTATTGTAATAATGAAAATGTAATTACCTACTTACAGTTATAGCTTGATGCGATTAATTACTACTTATCCTACCACGGTTACCATTGACGTGCCTCGTGTAGAAATGGCTGTCAATAGTCAAGGCAATTAAAAACGTAGTAGTAGGATACCAGTTAGTAATCTGAAGATGATGGTGGAATTCGTCGTTTGGACTACGAAAATCCCTACGCTCGACACTAGCATGCATGGTGGTGATCTCCTGTACTACTATTTGACGTTAATGGCAGGCGCTTGGTATTCGAACGTTTATTATTCTTGAACCCTCTCGTCTCTACAGGAAATACTGGATCAAACCAGTATTTAATGCTTCAGTAAGAAAATCTGCAGGAAAAGCTTGAATTTCCCAGCGAAAACTCGACAATTTATATCGACTCACTCGCCACTTTTATACCCAATTAGACAGAAAAATCGACAATTTATGTGTTCATGACTTACTCCGCCGTTGTTATCTGCAAAAACATCTCCCTCAACCTCTTAAATTGTGATTCCTGATTACCAAACATTTTAATGATCTACATCACACATTTTAATGATCGATAAATTCGTGTTACCCGTATGTAAATGCCCGTGTATGTGCTACACCCACCTTGGCAAACTTTTTACAAAATTTCTTATTATAATTTAATTTTTTTTTTTGTAGATACCTACGTCTATTTAACCTAGTTATATTTAGAAAATGTATCACATGTTTGTTGAATTATTATGTAAGTACCTTTAATTACGTATTAGTCGTTTTCTCATAGATACGTATTACTTAATCTTGCAATAATTCATGGCGATTTTCCTTAACATTAAAGTAAAGGATTCAACAAAAGATGGCTGTTAGTCGTTGTCAGGAATCCTCTTCATCTATTATAGCTGGAGTACAAACACGAACCCACCTGCTTTCACTACATATCCAGATACACGCGTAGAGAGTTCCAGATGGCAATTTCCATGTTGATAACACAACTTTGTTCTATCCTTAGAGGATTGTAAACGTTATTTCTCAACAGAATGCGCCACTTAAATCATGGATGTAGCAGGGTCCCCCCCCCCCCCCCCCGTTAGAAATAATCATTTCCTCCTTCATACTTGTGAAACATCGACATAACGTTTGATTCAAGCGACTTTTACCGGTAATACAAGAATACTGTTTTTGATTAGATCACTGCTTAATTAAAACAAGTTACTGGCTCAAGCATTTAAGAATTCTCATAAACTTTATAACTAATGGTGGAAGCGCTCCCAGAGTTCAGAAAGTAACATATTCCCGGCTATTCAACATCTTCGGCTAAATCACTTCCCAATTAAAGGATACCGTGAGAAAAATCTTTGAAATTGGTGTATGTGAGAGATAAAAATAATTTAGGCCCTTTTTTTCCAACCACCTACCCTTTGAATTCGATCGAGTTCTGACAACGAAAACCATAGAAAATTATGTTGCGTTTGGTAAAATTCAGAGTGACGTAAAATTTTTTGAGCGATGGAATTCCTTTTGGACCATCGTAGAGGTCCTTAACCTTCGCACTCCCTGAAAATTTCATTAAAATAGGAAAACAACTGTAGAAATTAGACTTTTTCCCTTCACGCATGCTGATGGTAAGATAAACTGTTCCTATTTCTCAGCAGTCGCTCTCCGAATTTAAGCAAGATTGGACCTCTAGGGAATCAATAAAACTTTTTCCGAGGATGTGTAGACTGGCGGATATGACAGACAGAAAATCACACAACAAGGATAATAGGAACGAAAGAAAGCTGTTCAGAATCACCTAGAACGAAAAATTCGAGTGGAAGTTTCGATTAGGGAGAAAAAAAAAAGTTTCATGTTCCGAACACGGAAACAAAGCGTCCGGTAGATTTGGAAGCAATATTGACAGTTTACGAAGAATTTCCTATGTGTTGGATCAGGATGAGCTCATTCTATTCATAGGAATATTAAAATCAGTCAGAAAAATGATTTCTGATGCCTTAGTAACTTGAAACGTAAAATTCGTTGTTTTGCAACCCAGCAAATATACAATGTTGATTGGATCACACCTTTTTGGTAGTTCACAAATCTCCATTTTTGAAAATAATAAACCAAAAGCACTTTGGATGGATAACAAAGAAACGATGTCTGAGATAGTGAGAAACGATGATTTAGGTGTGCCTAGCATTATTTCTGCTAAACCAATCATTTTTCGCGCTGATTCTCTGATTAGTTGCTCCGACTAGTTGAAATCTGCGATTAGTTGCTTGGAGATTTGACAATAGATTTGTTCGATCGGTCGTTGAGATCTTGCAACTTCTTGCTTGGATAAAGAGCTTCGCTCGTCGAAAACGGAATCCCGTCTGAGGGGACTAATGATGGATTGCGGATGCTATTAACCTGCACGACCTGGGTGTCTTGATGGTGATGTATACCCGCAGCGCCTTGCCCAGTTTGATCCCACCGTAATTCATACCGGTAACATTGTCAAGCGGTGAATCTGATTCAAGTCCTTCACATCTGCGAACCTAATGTTTTAGCGCGGCATATGCTTTACCTAGCAGCCCGAACACTGTACAAAAGATGCGGAAAGTTTGACTTTAAAAGTAGTTTAACGAGTTCTGTTCACTATTAGGAAGTTGAAATTGGATATGGGATCCTCCCTGGAACATGAAAACAGACGAATGAAATTATGGACTTGACCCTAATCAGCTGAGTGGGGTATATTCACTCTTGTTCGTCCTAGAAAACTAAAATTTGATACAGAACTTCTGAGAGGTAATCAGTGACGGATAAAATCATATTATCGACGCACTCAAAGGCGGTTCTAGGTGTCAAGAATTATTTTCGTAGGAAATGTTGCCTCGATTCCAAATAACCGTATACATAACATATCTACATTACATTTAGGTTTATTATTCAATAATAAACCATTGTAATCGCTTTTGAAAAAAAAAATTGTAACCCCCCTGAAAATTTCATGGTTTACGTTTCGAAGGGTGTAGAATCCGAATCTGCAATAAAAAATTTTCCGTCCGTCCACCGTACGCACGATTTTTCCCAAACGGCTGAAGCAAAAAAGCTGAAATTTTCAGGAAAAATCCATCTTGGTCCGGCGACGCCCCAATTCTTGAGCCAGCTCTCTCACTTAATTTAGATGCCCTTTAAGGGTTGTCAAAGTTTTGTAAAATTCCTAAAAACCTCAAAAAAAGTCAAGGCGGCCTATTTGTACTCTTTTTGAAGAACACTCCACTAGGAATTGAATGAGCCCCTCCCCAGGTCCGTAGGTCAAACCATTCCCGATCTATGGCCCGATTTATGGTGCCAACAATCGCGTTATTTTGGTTTATTATTGTTTTTGTGTTGATATCAGTAACCTAGTGACGTAGTGATGTAGTAATGTGGAAACTGGAGTGAACTCCTAAAAGGCTTTGTAGCCGATACACGGGTTGAAGCAGAAAAGTCCCCTCTAAAACCTAAAAATTAAATATACCATTGAAAATCTGAGACTTTTGCGCATTTTTTAAGCTTACAGGCTCAAACGTATCATTAAAATTAAGAGGGACTAATAAGCCATTAAAAAAAGAGTTTTTTTTTTTTTTTCAAAATTTGATAAAATTTACTTTTCAGGCTCATTTTTACCCCTTAGTTCCTTTTAAAAAATTATTATTAAAGACTGAGACGATAGATAATTTTATGCTCTTTCCAACGGCATACTGAGATTTGCAGATACTTTGAAAATGCCGGAGTTACGGCTCCTTCTTAAAAGTGAATTAACTCAAAAACGAAGCCTCTAAAAAAATCTCTGAGAGGCACTTTTTGTTGGAAACTAGTTGCAGAACACGTGTGCGAAGATTTCCGGATCATACGCTGTACACCCTGTATAACACGTGTTGAAGAAATATTATATTTCAATAGGAAATGAAATTCCATTGCAAATACGCCGCACTGTGTGGCTATTAAATATCGAGACTCCTTACAAAAAATAGTTCAATTAAAAAAATTATGGTACAATCGAACTTTTCCACTTAATATACTCCCCTCCCCTTGCCACACACCGCTCCATCCTTTTTTTCCACTGCTCAAAGCAGTGTTCGAGGTCGTTTTTTGTTAGGCTTTTCAGAAGCTCCGTCGTTTGCCTTATCACCTCTTCCATCGACTCGAATCGGCTTCCCTTTAGTGCGGACTTGATTTTCGGAAACAGGTAGAAGTCGCAGGGTGCTAGATCAGGGAATTAAGGAGGGTGTTCCAGCACTGGAGTACCCCTAGCGCCCAAATATTGCTCAACAGAAAGTGCGTTCTGCACAGGTGCGTTGTTCTGGTCCTGGTTGATCGAGAGTCAAGTTTTTCTGTCCCAACTTTGCACAGACTTTTCTCATGTTCAATTCTTCGTGTAAAATTTTTCTGTCGGTTTCCTTATCGGCATTCACAGCCTCAGCAATCATTCGGATAATCATACGACGATCTTTTCGCACGATTTCGTTGATTTCATTAGCTTTTTTTAACGTTGAAAAGGAAACAGGACGCTGGTCATCTTTAGTGCTTTCTCGACCCTCAAAAAATCTTTTGTGCCACTCAAAAACACGAGCACGTGATAGAGAACTCTCTCCTCTAAGCAAGCCTCTTTGTAAGCCTCTTTTAATAATTTATAGCACTCGGCCGGGGTTTTTTTTTCGGTTTCACGAGGAATTTCACATTGATCCGTTGCTCGTGTTTTTCGTCACACATCGTTTTTGGCGTAGGAACAAAAACACGGTTATTTTAAACCGTTACAGAAAAAAAAAATACTTCACTGCCAGACATGTGCTCTTGTACAGGGATAGTGGACCCTTCCAGCTGTACATTAGGTTCCCGGCTAACCTCTCCTGGAGGCCGTCAGCGCGCGCAGTCTCGTTCTTTAATAGCCACCCCTCGTGTATCAGCTTATTCTTTCGTCTTAATTTACTGGGCGATTTTATCTCTGTGAGAAGGACTGTGTGGCGGTTTTCATTTGTGTGGTTATGTTTACATTCGTGTTGACGTTCATTGTTCCGGTAAAAGTTGTAGACGTCAGGGATTGCGAACGAACGAACCTAAGCAGTCCACATGGGCTCATTCGATATATTGATGAGATGTTCTCGTACATCAACAGCAAACGTAGAAATACTGGTGTTTTAGATATTCTGAATTTTTATTTCAGCCCAATGGTTTCAAGCTTCAGGATTGACAGACACTGATGACCAGAATTGCATCCCATTTGTGATTTGCGGCTCAAGTTTCATTAACTTAGATTCAGAAGGTTTAGTAGGAAAGCTCCGGACAGGTAGGTGTATACCTACAACAACGCCTCACATATGATCACCACATAGGAGAATTGGTTAAGAGACTTCGTTCCAGAACGAATCTCCTCAAACCCATGCTTTCACGTCACCTCTATCATTGGAAACCAAGCGTTTATTATATATTACCTTAATAAGACCAATACGGCAATATGGCTGCTCTATCTGGGGTTTGGCCAGCAAGTCACAAATCAAAAGGATCCAAACTCAGCAAAACTTTCACGTGAGAAATGATAATATACACAAAGATGTACCATTGGTTGACGATGTAATCAAAAATAAACCGACAACACGCCACTATATTCAACCATCCATCTCCTGCTGTATTTCAAAATCTACTGTTATTGTGGGGAATCAACCAACCGAGACGTCTGAAAAGAAAGCGAGCACCCAACATATTGGACTCTAGTGAACAAAGTAGTACCTGACTGTTATAATGTTATTGTCTTGTTGAAATTGGAAATTATTTATATACCCAACTTATTATTATATTCTTAAGTTTTAGATATTCTGATTTTTTATTTCAGCCCAATGGTTTCAAGCTTCAGGATTGACAGACACTGATGACCAGAATTGCATCCCATTTGTGATTTGCGGCTCAAGTTTCATTAACTTAGATTCAGAAGGTTTAGTAGGAAAGCTCCGGACAGCGGATGGATGGATTTGTTATTAAGCGTTCCTCGGATTCAACACATTTTGAAATGTTGAATAAATTTGGAAGGGTTTAAATAGTTTATATTGCTCGATCACAAATGTTCATTATTGGCAATAATCCAAAATTTTAAGGGTTGTCTTAAACGTTAGGACTGAGAGGGGATACTGCGAAGAGCGCCTGCCCCTTGAGGGAGATGGACACTAAAGGGCCGTACTATCCATAACGCTGTCTCCCTAGCTTCAATTCAGTTGAGTAGGATATCGACAGGAACAAGCGGAATCATCGTTTTTACCTGTATTTGTATCTGGAATCGTTTGATTTCAGCTCTTCCATTTCCAAGTCCTAGGGAACATTATCTCGAGACCAACAGTCCAGTTCTGCTAGTCCGGTGACCAGCGTAATAGGCCTGTATAATATGCAATTAATGAACCGTTGTGTAATAGTTTGCAGCGCTTTTCTTTAGATTTTCAAACTGAACCTATATTTTGTAGAACCAATCACTTCACTTTTGAGTGGCATGCAATTATTTTTTCTCAGGGAAATCGAAATTTCCTCTACAGTTTTACGTTTTACGTCATTCTTAGCACACTAAGTTTCTTGTTTCTGTACGTGGTTGCTTGTGTCTGTCTGTCTGGAGATCTCAACAAGCTTAATGTTGACAGTGTTCATCCGATTTTGATGGAACGCTTATGCATACGTAAATGTTATCTAGTCGTTTATACTCAGGCGGGTTCGTAATTTATCTACTCACATCATAGAATTTTCCGGGTTTGATGACGTTCGCGAAATTAGTTACAAGTGCGAATGGTTTAATTATTATTGCGAAAGGTTTTATTCAGTTTGCAAATACTATATTCATCTCAGTGCTGTCAAATATGCACCAAATGACGAATTGCCTGGAGCGAGACACTTGTTGCACAATGTCTTGTTTCGCTCGAGAACTTGAAACTGCATCATCGCTTCTCCCATCTCACGGTTATTTCAGGTTGTTTAGGCCCTCAACCAGAATGCGTTAAGTTCTCCGTTAAAGATTTTCCTCGGCTCTGATAAGGGTGATTGATTGAATCCACCATGGAGGAACTTCCTAGAACTTGTCACGGCGTTCGACGTGATAAGGATACCCGGGCTCTGCCATCGTTTAACCGAGACTCGCTAAAATATCCTAAAAGGGTGGAACAACTGATTTCGCAGAAGTAGTGATGCGTCAGGTGCAAACTTTGGCTCATTCGTTTTGGTTCATCCTTTTCAATAATAAACCTTTGAAATCGACCAAGACAAAAAAGGTTGACCCCTCTCAAAATTCGCTGTTTTATGTTTCCAAACGCGTGGAATCCCCAAAAATTGGTGAAATGAAAAATCAGTCCGTCCGCCGCACAGTGGGGAAAAAAAGGTTAAAAACGGCAAAAATCACTTCTGACTACAATAATTGTGTTAGAGACATCAAATTTCAGTCACTCCTGGTATTTGAAGTGCTGATTTTAAAGAGTCAAACCAAAAAAGTCAAAATTTGATGTCAAAAGTAGAAATTTTAAGAATCTTGAGGAAAAAGTCGTGTTAGGTATCATTTACTAGGTTCTTTGAAGTGTTGAATCAAATGAGAGTCAAATCAGCGCTATCAGACTATTAGAAATCACTGGGGTTTATTATTCAATTGGCTTGCGGTCATGATTTGAATTTATACTAAGCTTTGGAGTGTGCGTGTTTCTCAAGTGATAGAGCGATTATTGAATTTCGGGAGGCACAGAAATATGATCAACTGATCAATCCAAATAGGTATTTTGGTTGAGAACAGATTTACGTGCTCTATGCATATCTCCTGAAATTCAATAATAGCTCTATCCTGTGAAACGCGCACACTCCAAAGCTTAGTAGAAATTCAAATTATGAACGCAAGCCAATTATATATTAAAGAATTTGCAGCGTTTTTTATGGTTATCGGAATGCTTCAACCCGTGTATCGGCTACAATGCCTTTTAGGAGTTCACTCCAGTATCCACATTACTACATCACTACATCACTACGTCACTAGGTTACTGATATCAACACAAAAATAATAATAAACCAAAATAACGCGAATGTTGGCACCATAAATCGGGCCATAGATCGGGAATGGTTTGACCTACGGACCTGGGGAGGGGCTCATTCGATTCCTCGTGGAGTGTTCTTCAAAAAGAGTACAAATTTAGGCGGCCTCGACTTTTTTGAGGTTTTTAGGGATTTTACAAAAGTGAGCATTTTAAATTAAGTGAGAGAGCTGGCTATACAATTGGGGCGTCGTCGGACCAACATGGATTTTCGCTGTAAATTTCAGCTTTTTTGCGTCAGCCGTTTGGGAGAAATCGTGCGTACGGCGTTGCTGCGGTGAGGTCGCCGTGGTTCAAGAACTAACTGAAAAGAATGCTGCTCGTGGACAGATCGTCCTCCCGTTACAACTTTGTTACGGAACGATGTTACAGAACGGTGAAACGTTCGTCCATTTGTTCGGAACGGTGGTACAGTACGGAGTTACGGAACGTCAGTTTGTTACGAGTGTGTACCCAGCTTTGGAAGATTACCTTGTTCGATACGAAGGTTTGTTTTTCAGTGACGGCCCCGCCGGTTGGAAGAGCTCGGGCCCACCTGCAATCGCTGCTCGCGAAAATGATGACGGCCGCAGGTGAAAGGAGCCGACCCGATTTCGCGCCCGTCAATGGCCGCCCACGGGGGTCTTCCGATGGGCAATCAATTGCGGGTAGAGGGCCAACTCGTCTCGGACATCGACTCTGACAGCGATGTCCCGTCGGCTCCGAGGTTTACGGAATCGCCGGTCCTCCCGAGTCAGCGGGCGTCCTGTTATTGTTACCGCGTTACAATGAGCCCCCTCGACCACCTTCACCGTCCCAACACAACCATCGACCCGACAACCACCGACCGACTAATTGGGCCGCTCGCCCGCCCCGAAATCATCGTGTAGCCGAGCGATCGGATTTGAGTCCGTCGTGTTCCTGACGGCTCCGCCGCTGTTCCGTTCGACGGCTCTTCCGCATCGCCCCTCGTTAACAAACCTTCAGCCAAACGGAAGAAACAACGAGTTCCAGTCGACCAGCACAAGAGAAGAGAAGAGAGAATATTTATTCAATAAAAAAAGCGGGACAGTAGACCTCTATGGTTCTACAGCCAGATCATTTAAATGATTAATTTTACACATTCAAGTACCGAAGATGAAAAATTGCCTATGCAACCTGCAAATATGGGATTCTAGCTCAGAGGAGGGGAGCTAGTAAACTGAGATGAAAGCTACGGCTCGGGGGGGGGGGGGGCTATCAAGGGTTTACGTGAGCGATTTCTGTGTTCATAAACGGTACTTACTAAGCCTAACCAACTCCCTGGAAAAATCTGTAGATTCAACCAGAGCACCAGAGAGGCCAGTGCTTACCAAGGTGGCAGGTACACGAATGACCCCCTCGGGCGGACGGAGAAGTGGTGATGCCGAGATAACAAAGGGCGGAAGGAGCCCACCTAAAGGTTAGTTGAATTGAAGGAGTGTTGAGCGGCAGGGGGGGGGGACTGTCGGGTCGGTCGCTAAGAACTGGATTGTACTCCTGTTAATCATTTAAATGATAAAAATGGACAAAAAAACAATAAAACAAAATAGAATAGATATACAACAAAACATGGGAATTGAATAATCTCACAGTTCCAATACTCAATATTGAAAGAAAATGAAAAATACATTTACTGAATAATATAGCTCGCCTTTAGGCAGTGCCAGTATTGACAAGCTGGAGTTGTAGAACTCATACCGATAATTTCTACCTTGCTCCTTTAAACAGAATCATACATTTCCTTCATGCTCATAACAAAAAGAATAACAAAAACAGTATTCTTCTACTTATCCCCTATAAATGCTCGTAAATAGCACTTCCACAGTTTCTGGACCCTAATTAATCAGCCAAATTAAATATAAATTTTTTAAAAACAGCAGTGGAAGATGATTACCGCATCCAGCTCATAGGAAGGGGCAACTAAACCATTCCATCATCTCACAAATTTCATGTGTCACACTGGGGGTTCCCCAAAATCAGATTTTTGTGCAATATCAGGGTTGCGTATCTTTGAACTCGCTGGGCAGGTTGCGCGCGGCCAAAAAATTGATTTGGGGGTCAAATTTTCCTGACATTTTTTTAAAATTCGAATCTGCAATAAAACATAGGGGTTTCCCTTTGAAAAGACCAAGTTGGTGTGACATACAGGGTGTCTTCAAAAGAATATTGGAACTGTGAAGTAATTTATTCAAGGAAAAATAAAAAAAAAAAACTGGAAATAAAAAGTTAAGTTCCACAGTTTTTAAAATTAAGTTCCACAGTTTTCTTTTGTTTTGTATCCATAGATGTTTGATTTGTCACCACCGACTTTGCATTAATCACATCGACACGATAACTCATTTCATCCCACACTCTTGAATAACATGTCGGGGGTCACACTCTCCACTGCTACTATGCGGGCTTTGAGGTCAACCAAATTCTTGGCTAGAGGAGGTAGGTACAAAAACCGTGTCTTTTATGTATCCCCATAAGAAGAAATCGCAAGGCGTCATATCAGGGTAACGAGGAGGCCATGGGTGAAGAACCGAATCTTCCGCAGAACTTCGACCTACCCATCGGTGCGGGAGAAAGTCATTTAAGAAGTTTGGTACTTGAGGAGACCAATGAGGTGGTGTCCCATCCTGTTTGTATATCAAGTTTTCAAAGTTGCCCTGTTCTTCAAATTGGTGTAGTAGCCATGTTTGCAGCATGTTGAGATAGCTGTCCCCATTGATTGACAACCCATCAAAAAAGAATGGACCGTAAACTTCATGTTGAGATATGGCACTAAACACATCCACTTTTGGGAGAAAACATGGTCATGAACTTCACGAGGATTTTCGGTACCCCAGATCCGCACATTGTGACGGTTAACTTTGTCTGAAACGTGAAACGTAGCTTCGTCGCTGAAAATTAGTCGAGCTGAAAAGCTTTTGGGGAATGACGGAAAAACGCAGTGACTTTGGGTTAAAATAGCGATGCGTTAGGGTTAACTCAACGATGGAACCGTGATGAGTTTGGGTTAACGCAATCGAAAATGCGAGTCAGTGATACTTATACTTATAAAAATAGATACGTAACATGTAGTCATAAAAAATTCTCTAAAAGTAGTTAAGTAAGGTAATAATGAATTGAAAAATTCTTTGCCAAAGTCCTCATAAATTTGAGTCGTAACTCTCTTCAAATTAAGGGCCATAACACCACTAGATTCAAAATCAGGGTTGTCCTTCATATCTAGTATTCCATATAGAGGTTTAGGATGATCCTAAATTCGATCCCCATACACTATGGTTTCAATACATCTGACATTACAAGAATTCACAAGGGTTAAGTTATGCTGTTCAGAGAATATTACGAAAGTAGTTACCTGTAAAGCATATTTCAAGTAACAAACAGGTATCGTTCAGAGAATATTTAGCGTTAGGATCAAATTTACGTTATTTACTGACATCAACATAGTATACAAGGCATCCAAAACATTTTCAATGTTACGGGCCAGGTGTACTTCTTTTTATTTTTCATTTAGTACGAGAAGGCCCGCACGGAGCCCCCGAGATAGTCACCCAAACACATCGCTGACGTTTAAACCTAACGCAGCGCTCCGCTAGCCAACTTTCACTCGCGATTCCCCCAAACTCATTATCGTCCTTTCATCGTTATCAATTGAGTCTTTGAAAAAATTACAGAAATTCATCCGCGTACTCTTATAATTTGGTTTAAGTGAAGTCTGTAAGGTTTCATCAATAAACGACGCCTAAGAACTTTCCAAATTGTTTGGTGCGGCATCTGCAATTCTCGACTCGCACGACGTTGAGACTTGCGAGGGCTACGGGCAAAACTTTCTCGAATGTGCTCCGTTTCCATCAGAAAGGCGGGGGCGGCAAAGGCTTTTCCTTGTAAACAAACAACCAGTATCACGAAACTGTCTGTACCACCTACGGATATTGTTGTCTGATGGAGGATTTACACCGTAACGACGTCGAAACTCCCGTTGAACAAGGATTATAAACTCACTTTTCGAGAACTCCAAAACCATTGACACTAGATACCTTGCCTCCGAACGAGCAGTTTTTTGTTTTTGTTTTGATCGCAGTAACCAAGTGGTGCAGTGAATGTGGATATTGGAGTGAACTCTTGAAAGGGGTTCTGATATTCATGAAATTACGTCGTGGTCCTGTGAGTCTCCTTCCTTCTACTTAGAATTGCCATCGATAAATTTGTTCCCAGAACTAAATCGTGGACTATTCATTCCCAAAATGGTTCTCAAAGGATCTTATGTCCTCGTTTGTCTTAGTGCAAAATCTCGTCATCAAAGACATAGGTGCAAGGAATAGATCTTTACACATCCTAAGTCTAATACAACGTCAAGATTTTCTGGTCTCCTATCGTGAAGGCTTAAAGCTACCCCAATCATGAATCTTGGTAATTTGTGTTCATCTAGCTGTTTGCCCGCCATTATTCTCGTGTATCGCTCAATGAAACGCCGATTCCCCCACTGGATTTGTTATCATGGGTGCCTTATCAAATTGGGAGTCAGCTGAATCTTGATTGCTCAAAAAATAAATTCAAGTGCACAGTCTAAAAACCTTCTCTATTCAACATTCTAAAGCGTTCCCAGATGTGGAAAAATTCTTATTACACCCATATTTGAGCGTAGGTCGATGATTTATAGACCAATTCACAAATCTACCATTCCCAAAACTTCGAAAAACTTATTGAAGTCTGCCCTATTTTCTCCATACATTAATCCCCAACATGGTTTCAGGTTTCATCAATCTTAGAAAACGATGTCCTGGAAGAACTTTCTCAAAGGCCTTTGTTTAGGTCGTTCGGAGTGTTTTCTAGCTTAGTTGGATGGAGATTACTTATTACTCAAATCGTAGTACAAAATCCCACGCTACTTGTCACCATAAACGAGACTTCAAGGAGTTGATTTCCTCTTATTTGGAAATGTACTGCTCATTGAAACCTCTGTGGATTGCAGGGCCCTTCAAGCTTTGACGCCCTCAAGCAGTGGTGTCCTTCAAAGGTCTCGTTAACCCGTCAAAGTGTTCGGCGATGACCTTTTACCGCTCTCATGATCCCCAAATCTATCCCTATTGATTGGTTACAAACAACCAGTACACTTCGAACGCTTGGATTCTGTACTACCTACGTAGAGCAAGTTCACTGGGATTTTTGAAGAGGAATGGAGAGATTTTAATTAACGACGTCATCACCATTTACAAGACATTGGTGTTGCCCATCATAGCAGTTCTGTAGTGTGGAGCCCGTTTTACCAATGCCAAGCAGATTGAGAGGATCCACCGAGGGTTTCTTATATGTGGCTCAAGCTGCGTGTAGCCCGGGAGGAATTGGATTACGATTTTCAGGAGGTGCGGTCTGATGAGTCCTTCCTCTCGAAAGATCTCGACCTTAAGTTTCTTCTCCATCTGTGATCCGGGGCGACGTGGATTCGATGGCAATTGGAAAGCTTAATTTCCTTGTCCCCCGAAAGGTTCCCGATCGGAGAGCCTCCTTTGGATTCCGTTTGCAACCACCAACTCGAGTACGAAATCCTTTCTGCCAATCCGAACTAGTTTTCATCAATAACCATTGAAGAGCCTGCCTTTAACGTTATTTTTTTGTTTTTGTTTTGATCGATAACCAATGTTCATTAATATTGGATTAAACCAAAAAATATTATGTTAATTTATCTAAATAATTGGGGTATTATAAATAAATGATATTCATGAAATTACCAAGAACTGCTCTATGTTTCACAAACCGAGACGTGGTCTGTTTTTCGATTTCAGCTTTCCAAGCAAGGAAAGCAGGTTCACTCTCAAAAGTAAGACTCTTGGTAGAGGCAGAGAATAGGTGAACCCTTCCTGATAATACAATCGCCATGTCTCCTATCGATATAGGTCCACGCTTTCGATGTGTGTTCTGTCTAGTTTGCTCGTCTGTATGCTCGCTTCGCTCGCATCTCAAGAAACAAAAAAATATTCTACATCAATCCTTCTAGTTAAGTATAGATCAGTTGGACAAATGGATTAGAATGTGTTAACACTTGTGTCTCTGCGTATTAAAACGACTTCTTGTGCGTATTAAAACGGACCACGTCTCGGTTTGTGAAATATAAAGCACCTCTGCAGTTCTTGTTAGTTTCATGAATATCAGAATGCTTCAACCCGTGTATCGGCTATAAACCCTTTTAGGAGTTCACTCCAGTATCCAAATTCACTGCATCACTTGGTTACTGCGATCAATACAAAATATGGCACACAAATATGATCAACAAATTTGATCAATCCACATAGGTATTTTGGTTGAGACCCGGTTTACCTACGAGCTCTATGCATATCTCCTGAAATTCAATAATCTCTCTATCACCTGTGAAACACGCACACTCCAAATCTTAGTAGAAATTCAAATCATGAATGCAAGCCAAATGAATAAAACTGAATAATAAACCCCAGTGAAAGAATTAGCAGCGTTTCTTGCATATCAGAATGCTTCAACCCATGTTTACTGCTATTTTTTCGCTGACGACCACAAGCTGATTATGGTGGTGCGTGGTTTAGGAGATTGTGCTCTGCTCCAGGACTCTTTGGATCGGCTTTCGGCCTAGTGTACAGACAACTTGATGCTCCTGAATATCGACAAGCGTTCAGTAATTTCATTCAGGCGCAGGGAGCATCCCTTGATTGTCAACTATTTCATTCAGGGCTGGGTCTTATCGAGGGCAACTGTCATTCGAGATTTAGGAGTATCTTTGGGCGTGCCTCTTACATTTGTTTCTCATATCGACACAATTGTTGCCCGCGCCCATGGAATGCTTGGTTTTGTGTGGAGGGCATTGTGGGATTTTGACGACATCAACGCAGTGAGGCTCCTCTACATTTCTCTGGTACGACCACTCCTGGAATCCGCCACCGTTACATGGTCTCCATTCTACAAGGAGGAGATGACTCGGAAGAAATTCTTGAGGATGATGTACTACAAGTTTCACCTGGATGAGCGTTTTCAATTACGTGTTCCCGCATCGTGAGGTTGGTGAATTTCTGGATATCCGGCGGCTTTCCGTAAGGATGATGGAGCAGGATCTTCTTTTTCTCCACAGAATCGGGCATAACTGATTTGTCCGATTTTGATGAAATTTTCGTTGCATCCTATAGGTTTCATGACCCCCGGATCAATATTAGCCTCTGCGCATGCGCAAACGTGAAATCCTTGTTACGCGCATAACTCCGGTAGTTCTTGACCAATTTCGATGAAATTTTCAGGGATTGTTTGGTTTGATGTGTAGATGGTCCCCTATGAGTTTCAATCTCCGGATTAATAGTAGCCTCTGCGCATGCGCAAACGTGAAATCCTTGTTACGCGCATAACTCCGAGAGTTCTTGACCAATTTCAATGAAATTTTCAGGGATTGTTCAGGTTGATGGGTGAATGGTACCCTATGAGTTTCATGACCCTCGAATCAATAGTAGCCTCTGCGCATGCGCAAAAAATCCTTGTTCGCATAACGGGAGTTCTTTTTCAATGAAATTTTCAGGGATTGTGCGGGTTAGTCCCCTATAGTTTTGATTTTGGATCAATGGTGCCTCTGCGCATGCGCAAACGTGAAATCTTTGTTACGCGCATAACTGCGGGAGTTCTCGACCAATTTCAATGAAATTTTCAGGGATTGTGCGGGTTAGGGGTCCCCTTATAGGTTTCATGACCCCCGGATCAATAGTAGTATCTGCGCATGCGCAAACGTGAAATCTTTGTTACGCGCATAAATGCGGGAGTTCTCGACCCCGTAAATTTTGATGAACATTTTAGGGATTGTCGATCAGGTTTCATGACCCCCGGATCCATTATCTGCGCATGCGCAAATGATCTTTGTTCGGGCATAAAGAGTTCTTGCAACGATTTTTCAGGGATTGTCTGTTGAAGATTATGAGTTTCATGATCCCGGATCAATAGAGCCTCTGCGCATGACAAACGTGAAATCCTTGCCACAAGCATGTTCTTGACCGATTTCGATGAAATTATCAGACTTATTAGGTATACTTTATAGTTTGTTCAATAGTTGAACATGCCTACCTTTATTTTCTCAAGTTACGCTCCTGCATAACAATAAATTTACCCTAATTCAACATTTACATGCCTAATTGAACGAAGTTCTTTAGTCAATAATAAATTTCATTATTGTGACACGGAAAATTGTTTTCGCGACAACTCGACATACTGAATGGAGGGATGATGGGGCTTAAGAGGCGCTTGTTAGGGGCGGGCGGGCTTGATCGATGTCCTCCCCTCCCTGTTGGGCGAGGACACGCAAATGGGGTGCCATATGGGGGGTCGTCCTCACATCAGGGAAAACTCCGGTATTTATGGTGGAAGGGATGGTAGAGGACTGGGACAGGGGGGATCTCATCTGAGGCGATGTTGCCGGCCGGCGTAAACGCGTTTCCGATTCTCATTAGGGTCACGAGCCGGTAATATCCTCGCTATCGCGCCACTTTCCGGCGGCGGGACCGGGTCGGGGACGTCGGTGTCTCCCCCCCGCTGTCCCCAACAGTTCGAACGCTACGAACGAGCAGTTTGAACGCTTCGTTTTGGGTTCATCGCACGCTCGGAACGGCCTCCTACCAATGACGTGTGTTACTTCAACGACAAATCCTCCCAACCTCCCATCTGCTAACTAGAAGGTAAATTCTGAGATTAAGGTGGAAGTTCTGTACTATTCCGCAGGGACCAAGCTGTTTTACGATTAAAAATTACTCCATATGAAATTAAAAACACTCCAGGTATGTTCCCCTTCAAAATATGGTGATTTTCGTTTCAAAGTACGTAGATTTCAAAAGAATCAAAGCTAACAAATAAACGCTACAAATTCTTTCACTGGGGTTCATTATTCAATTTCATTCATGATTTGAATTTCTACTAAGCTTTGGAGTGTGCGCGTTTCACAGGTGATAGAGCAATTATTGAATTTCAGAAGATATGCATAGAGCACGTAAATCTGTTGTCAACCAAAATGTAAGTGTATGGTGTCCTACCTACGTGTAGGGTGTCCCAGAACTTATGCACAATCCGACTCCTACGTGTTCTGCAACTCATTTCCGAACAGAAATGCCTCTTCGCAATTTTTTGCCAGAGTCCTCGTTTCCGAGTTATTCGCGAATTAATATTGTTTTCGTCTTTTCGATCTTATGTCATTAGAACTTCAGCTACTTAGATCTAGGTCACCTACTTAGATCTAAACAAAATTGAAAATGACGAGGTTTTACTCATTGGTGTGAAGACTAAACTAGGTGAGAGATGACGAGAATGAAAAAGGACGAAATGGTAAAGAAAAGAAATACTAAATTTATGTAACTCAGATTGTAGTCACCAACAGCAACAAGGTGGTCCCAGTTGATCGCCAACCAAATACCACTGTAGGTGATAACACACACGTCTATTATCACCTGCAGGGTAGCCAATATTTAAAAAAAAAACTTCAAGAACCATCCAGAAGCTGCTGGTAAATACAAACCGTGATACCAACAGCTGATTCAAAATTGACAGTTTGTTCATCTTGGTTTATATGAAATGCTTCTACAATTTTTCTGAAGTTTACGATCTATAATCGTTTTTCATTCTAGTCATCTCTCACCTAGTTTGGTCTCCACACCGATGAGTAAAACATCGTCATTTTCAATTCTGTAAGATCTTAGTTGCTGTTGATGACAGTTGGATGATTGTGGAAAGCTCATACTGAATAAACAGTTTTTTAAAACAACTACTCGTTTACGCTGTTCTATGTGTGTTCAGTTTATCAGTACATGTATTGATCTTTGTACATTGTTTGCCAACCTTGTACATTGTTTGCCAAACATTCGTATTCGCATCATCAACTGGTTCTACTGGCAGACATAGGAACCAAAAATGGTCTGTAAGTAAGATGGAAATGATAAATCTCTGTGTAATAATTTGCATTGTTTTTGATCGTAAGGTGAACTTCGTGCGAGTAAGCCTGGCTAACATTATAGTAAAATGGAATAAGACGACCGAGCCCACCCCTCCCTGTTTGGTCGTGTCTCAAGCATCCCATAGAGGTCGGGATTAGGCTCAAAT
The DNA here is from genome assembly GCA_031894815.1 of Creontiades dilutus. Taxonomy (NCBI): domain Eukaryota; kingdom Metazoa; phylum Arthropoda; class Insecta; order Hemiptera; family Miridae; genus Creontiades; species Creontiades dilutus. The sequence continues at coordinate 42,884 of JAVIWC010001085.1, forward strand.
CCCACGCATAATCCTCAAGTCTCTTGAGCGCTCCCACTAGCTTTATTCTTCCGGAAGGGAGCAAACACGATTTACCCGATAAAATCGAATCCCAATAAAGATACCGTGCTTCTTTGAATAAATAGAGGGTTTATAGGATTGGGGGGACGTCGTCGAAATGACCAAATCAATGGATCTTTCAGTTCAAGAGCGGTGCTATTTGAAGAAGAATGAGGGAATAAACGAATCCCTTCGTTGTCGCCTACACCTCCTTGCAAACTGGTAGTATAAAAAACGCAGCATCTAATTTGAAGAAGCTTTATAACTTCTTTTTTGGATTACATAGATTTTGTGGGCAGCACACTGCAAATATATATATTCATCAAGTCGAATTGGCAGAAATTAAGCTTTCAGCCTACTCTAGCTTGCTTGCAAGTCACATTGGTGCACTCAGTGGCGTTGACAATTTTCGCTTCCTCACTAGGTACTTCCTTCAAGTACGGTGGTTTCGTGTTCAGTTCAGGAAGAAGACCACTTGCGGATATCAATGCTGTCAAAATGAGAAGCTATCAACTTATCGCTCTGCTGCAAGCAGCAGCACAATTGCAGATCTCTCGTCTATAATTCCCCAGTGCAAAGTTGTATGTTACGGTAAGGTTGCATGGGGTGGCGTATCGACGTAGATACAGCACCATTAAACACCCTGCAATCAAGAAATCCCATCTAGAGAGAACTCGATGGATGTCAGACCGGCAAACGGGTTGAACCGATCAGTGGATCTAACCTTACGGGTGCAGTGTTGAGTCCTGAAATTGAGGGGTACACTTGTGGCGCTCAATGATGGAATTTACATCAGGTTAGACAGCCCTTGTGGTTGGAAAGCTTTGTTCCCTTTATCGAGGACAAATTGCATCTTTTTGCTGTATGCCCCGTAGTGGCGGTCCTGCCCTGGAACCCAGGGAGTGCACCGAGACCGTAAGGGACAACCGCGAAGGGAACGTGAGGCAAAAATGAGCTTTTCTCGCCCAAATACTAATTTCAACTACCAATATACAAAGAAGATCAGTCTTGTCCGCTTTCTGGGCTTCAAATCTTGAAACAAACGACTCAATCCTATCTTTAAAAGAAGTTCACTAATAGGTATTTAAATACCTAAAGAAAAATTCAAAGAAAATTTTGAAATGATTGTCAAACTTCAGTAAACCGTGTTTTGCAACAGTTGAAATTCATATCTGCCCAGCAAGAACCATCGTGGGGGGGGGGGGGTGAAGCCCAATTCCATCTTTAACCTAATCTTCATTCATATTATTGCAGCAAAGAAAACAGGGGAAGCAGGAAACGTTATTACGTTATTAGACAACTACGGTTGTTCCTGTGTAAGCTCTCTGAAATTTAGCGTGCTCTATTTCAGGCCCTCTCATTGGTTCATTCTTTGGACCGGGACCCAATCAACGCTGTGTTTCCCTTCCATTCGGAGCACAGACGGGGTTTAGCTCCCGGAGAGCAAACCCCTGACTCCCTCACCAAACTCACAACTTCACCATCCTCTCACCCTTCCGGAGGCTCTGTTTGGCGCGTGGATTAGAAACTCTTCCGCTCTTCAATGAGGATTCATGGGGAAATGTTGAAAGACATATGTTGATTATCAGGTATCTTCTTCATATTGGGCAGGGGATGCAAATGCCTGTGCTCCTTTCAGCAGCTGCCCCTGATGCCCAGTGTTGAGGAAATTTCGGAGGCTCTACCTAGGAACAGGGGAGCTAGACTGGCCGTGGCAGTGGGTTTGTTGTAAGTCACTGGAATGTGACTGCTGTTGGCGAGAGACGGCCTTTTGCCAGGTCAGAATTCAGTAGGAGTGAGTGAGATTGAACATGAAAACTGCGGCTAGAAAACTTGGTAGACGACAAATTCGTGATTATTATGTTTTTTGTTTGTTAAATTCATAACAAAATATATGTCTAAATTGACGAATACTTATAAATTTTGTTTGATTACACGTGTTTTCTTCTTCTTCTGTATGCACCTGTGTATTAGGTGGGCTCCCCCTTTGAGGTGCGATGTTGACGACAACCTGTGTCAGTTTCTGCTAGTAATTTCTCATATGAATCCGTCGAAAGTTGCTGCGGGAAATGGGGGGGGGGGGGGGAGAATTCAGAAAAGGCCCACCTGTTGATTGTTGTGTGCTCCGGATCGACGTTTTAGAGGGTGAATGACGAGGGGGGGAGGAGTTTCGCGAGTATTGGTGTGTATAAACGTGTATATTCAAGCTATGTCACTGTGAGGAGGCCGTCACTTAATCGTCACCTCGCCCGACTTCCCAGAGGTCCGAAGGGCAAAGGGGGAAAACTTTCCCCCGAAACTGCTCTGATCGCATCGTTCACAGTCGATCTCTTCAGTTTTGCGGGTTTCCCCGAGTTAAAGCGCTTTCGTAGTTTCGATTGCCGTTGGATGATTTGCGAGAGCTGGCGACATTTTCGACAGTTACGCCCGATTGACTGCGCTTATTGGGTAAGTTGGTTTAATGCGCCTCACTTTTCGAAGAAAATCCCCGTAGCTCGCTAAGTTTTCAAGTTACAGTAACCATTCAAAGCCAGTTTCATCAAGAAATTCTCGGTCTACATAAGCATTGTAGAATGAGTGCTCTGGTTCCAATAAAGTTATCAAGTACAACAAAGATCAATAATACGGACCACACTCGTTTGGGAAAATAGGCAACTGCTACGGGAAATATCCCTGTTCGTTCGGCGAATTATGCCACCTCCTGGAATGCTGGATTTGAGTTGAATTCAGCCCCTTAGAGCCCCTTCCTAAGGAGACCCTAATTTTCTTGAGATTTTTTTAAGGGAGAAGGAGAGACAAAATGGGAAAAGGGACAGATCAATTTTTCCTTTCTGATCTGGACGAGCCTACGGTTTAGGGCGTCTGGTCAGCGGAATGCACTGTGCACGATATTTTTCAAATTAAAAAGTGTTTGAACTTATAAATTTTTGTTTTGGTTTATTATTTAATACACGATCAATTCTAGTGTGTGATTCTAGTTATTGAACAAAGACTGAAATACTATCGTTTCTATTCGCTCGCTTAGGTATCATTTTCCCACTTAATTTAAAGCTGAAATCTCAACGTTGAATATAATGTAATTATCTACTCTCGTATTAAAACGCTGCAAATTCTTTCACTGGGGTTTATTATTCAATGATTCATGATTTGAATTTCTACTAAGCTTTGGAGTGTGCGTGTTTCACAGGTGATAGAGCGATTATTGAATTTCAGGAGATATGCATGGAGCACGTAAATCTGTTCTCAACCAAAATACCTATTTGGATTGATCAGTTGATCATATTTGTGTGCCTCCTGAAATTCAATAATCACTTCTATCACCTGTGAAACACGTACACTCCAAAGCTTAGTAGAAATTCAAATCATGAACGCAAGCCAATTGAATAATTAACCCCAGTGAAAGAATTTGCAGCGACTCCTTTTGACTCCTGAACTCCTTTTAGGAGTTCTATCCAGTATCCACGTTCACTACATCACTAGGTTACTGCAATCGAAACAAAAACAATAATAAACCAAAATAACGCAAATGTTGGCGCCATAAATCGGTCCATACGTCGGGAATGGTTTGAGCTACGGACCTGGGGAAGGGCTCATTCGATTCCTCATGGAAAGTTCTTCCAAAAGTCCAAATTTAGGCCGCCTTGACTTTTTAGGGATTTTCCAAAACTTTGACAACCCTTGAAGGGCGCTTTAAATTAAGTGAGAGCGCTGGCTAAAGAATTGGGGTGTTGTCGGACCAATATTGATTTTTCCTGAAAATTTCAGCTTTTTTGCTCCAGCCGTTTGGGAGAAATCGTGCGTACGGCGGACGGACGGAAAAAATTTCATTGCAGATTTGGATTCTACACCCTTTGAAACGTAAACCATTCAGGGGTGGTTAAAATTTTTTTTTTTCTTACATATTGAATAATAAATTAAAAGTGAGACCGAGTTTTCAACTTTTACGTCAATTATTTCTGGTCGCCATGAACCTATCTAGTTTTTACTCTTGTCACCTTGTTACCTCAACTGAATTTAATTCGTCCAACTCAGAGCTGAATATGCAGTTCAACAAAGTGCCTGAATATTTTTGTTTGTCCACATGTTTAAAGGCATTTGCTAGTTTTAAGGTCGTTTGAAGTTTTAGAAGCTCCCTCGTTTACTTTTAATTTGGTTTTCAAGTATTAAAACAGAATCAATAAATATACAGATACGAAGCATAGAACTCGATCATTCTCAATTTTCCGCAATCGATGTTCCTCACTCGCGGATTGGGTTATATATATTTTACGAGTATAATATTTTATAAATGCAGAGTTTGCATCTATAACTTCTCCTTCCTCGAAATCATCCATTGTTGTTAGCGTAATAAATGAACACTCCTAATCAACTTCAGCCAGGTAAAATAACAAGAACTTGATTTAGAATAACAATTCAGGTCGAATGGCACAACTCCCAGTATGGGCACGTTAACTAACTATTAACAATTATCTTTGATTGTTCAATAACAACAGGCTCGAGACAACACCATCCACATCCTATCCTGACGCTTCCACTGCCACGCGTCAAGGGTGAAATTTGTTTCCAACTCTTCCGTTAAAGCTCACTGTCAGCATGGGACCCCGGGGGTGAAAGCTCCGTCATACATTCTAAATTTTAGGGGTCTAGATCAGGGGTTTCCAAACTACGGCCCGCGGACGCCAATGGAAAAAATTAGGCTACCCCCAGAACAGAAAGAAAAGTCAGCCATGTTACCCAGCGAAAGCTATAATGAAAACTAATAGTCGTGCAATTAAGAAAACGTATTTAAAGAATCACTAAAAACTAAGTTTTGGTTCCCTATATTAGGCCTAATTTTGAATTTGTCCAATTCGTCTAGGAGTGCTTAAAAACCATGTTTTCAAGTGTCTAATTTTCAAAATTTTCCGGGGGGAGCCCCCTTCAGCTGGGGGCCTAGCCCCCCAGACCCCCCTGTTGGCCCGCCCCACCACTTCCACCTTATGATACGGCCTTTGGGGCAAATAGTTTGGAGACCCCTGGTCTAGATGAATTTTGTCTCTGGGCCCGTATTTTCTTTCCACGGCGCTGGTTGAAATGCCGCAATTATACTGCTGGAAGCTTACATCAGTCGTTCTAGTATTTCTTTAGTGTACGATCGTTCATTAAAGTATTTCCCTGTTACATGTTTACGATTTGAAAAGGCTAGTACAGCATAGAGATTCAGTCGGGAGTCGCATGTTACAATATCTCTTTATTTTTATCGAGCGCTGTAGTTACAGCTATTGAGGTTGTCACAACACTCTGAATAGCTAGCAGAAACAAAATTTGTGGCAGTTGCTGACTTGAACGTGTAAAATATGTTCATGTACAACGCAAGAAACTGAAATTTGAAACCAACCTTCCAGAGTTTTGGTTTAACTGGCCAAACACTCGGTTTTGTTGCAAATTAATTTCAGAGTAATTTCTTAAAAAGACAGTTGCGCATCTTAGTGTTGCAAAATTGTACGAAACGGGCATTTTGACTCTCGCATTCATGAATTTACCCAATGGTGCAATGTACCATCCTGCATTTCTCTGATGTAGTGTCCTTGTGTTATGATTGTTATGGGCGTTGTCCAGGAGCGTCGTGTTGTGATGACGCAACACGCCCTCATATTCCTGTGTCTTTCTATTTGGAAAAATATTGATTAGATTGAAATAGTCAATCGGGTCCGAGTTGTCACAGCGAACGTTTGGGTTCTCTTCCAGCTCCCCCCGAATCTTTATAAAAACATGTAAATCAATAATAGTATAAAGTGGTGATACATGATGTTATGATGGCATCTCAAGAACTTACACCTCAATCGTCTCACCATTATAAATACATAGCAACACTAAAAAGCATTGGAGGGACTTAGTTACCCCTTTCAAGGGCTGAGGCGATTATCCTGCAGCACCAAGAGCTTCAACTTTATGGTCAGTCGTAGCAGTTTCAATTAACAGAAAGAGAAACCTTCCATTCATCCTAGAGTTGCACAGTAAGGTCTTTTGCGTCATTGGTACGAACAAATTTGACTTCGAGCTCAGCTTGTGAAGTAATTGGGCGTATACCTACCGACCGATAGGCAACATCTATAGGACCTTGGCCTGACCAGCGCCAAGTCTCAAATATTATCTTTTGGGTACGTTAGGCCTGAGTCTCACTTATGAGAAAATAAAAGCAAAGAAATGAGTCATCCTTCTATTCTATCCGTGTCAAGGTTCCTAATTAGAACAAGGTGATTGTTCGTGCCTCAAGTGAAACGGCCAACTCCAAGCAAGGTAAGAGAATGGGTTTTCTACATTTTGAACGAAATTTGTCCAGCTTGTAAGACATGGCTAATTCAAACGTGGAGAGGGGACAAATCTCATATTTACATATTCTCATTGAGCTCTATAAAAAATTCCACTACTTTCCACGTTTTCTCTACGGTTGCAATGTGACTAAAAAGTAATTTTAATTATGGATTTGAAAGAATAAAATGCGGCAGTTGAGTATATTTTAGTTTTTGTTTCAGAATCGTAATTATTGTTCATTTTGAAATTGTATGTCTTTACTTTGCTACATAAACTCGAAAATGACGCGGACAGCGTCACGAAAATATTTTGATGGTTTTCGCTTACAACCGATTCGTTGCTACGGATCACTATCTTCGACATTTGTGATCGTACTAAACTCATTCACCACTCATTTGAAAGCTGTTGGTTTACTTAATTCGGAACATCAGTGACCACCCGATGGAACCATAATATGGTAAACAATATTATTGTTTACTAATTGTGACAGTGTCAGAGCAATGAGTCAACACGATCGCGAATTCAATTAAGTACCCACGGGTGGTACGTGGTGTGTGGGCGGGAGGGGGCGCGAATACATAAAATGTCCCTCGTGGTTGCGTACTTGTACAAAAGCTGTTTGTTCGGGCTCCGAATTTAAATTTTTTTCTGCATCATGAACCTACGGTCAATTGGCTATGTAATTGCAACTCATATAAATGAGTTGGTAGTTCGATGATGCTAGGCGATCGGTACAGAAATACTATGCACTGCTTTATCTATGCTAGGAATCATCTTGGTCCATTTGATACTGAGGAAAGTTTGAGGAGTAGAAGTTGAAGAAACGTGAACAAAGAATTTTGAAAACGCAGTAACTTCCTTATTTTCCTGCCTCACTCCGAAATTGTGGTGGTCTAGCGAAGTCGAATTGGAAGATTCACATCGACATCGACAAGCACAGCCTCTGGATCCTCAACAACCTGGCCTACATCCTTGTAATCGCTGGAGATGTAAGTTGGGCATCAAAGTGATTGAGGATTCAATCTTCACTTCCCCAAACACCACTTGGACATGTAGGTGCGAAAGCACGGCGTGCTGCCAAACGAAAATGTGTTTTAATAACTGGAATGCGAAAAGTGCTCTGAAGGTGAAGGATTCCACGTTGGTAAAACCAACACCGTTCAATATTCGCATAAATAACCATAAAGCGTCAGTCACTCTTCCGGTAGCTCAAAGTTGCAGCTCATACGCGATCACATCATGCTAGTTTTGACGTGTGTTTTGGGGTGAAGGTATTAAAGACAACCCCAAAAGGTAATGATAGACTTATACCGCAACCAGAGAGAGCCAACAGGATGATTTGAAGAGCAAACCGAAAACCTGGTTTCAACCCAACTAATAAAGGGTATCAGGGCGAAGAGTAAAATAGGAGTAATATCTCCATGAATGCTGGCACCAATACCATTCCAAGCTACGTGATGCTAACAATACCCGTTCTTCTTTATATCGATGATATTATATTATATATATTGGGGATTGGAGGATGTTTGTTTATGTATATATTGGAATGATGTTCTTGACTGCTGAATTTTAAAACTTGTAGTAGTGGGTCTTGAGGGTCAGACGAATAAGTTCAAAGTTTATCTGGGCCTTTATATATTTATTTTTTGTAAAGGAAACGTTGTGAAGGGATGATTTTGGGTATGCGGAGATGGGATACATTCCCAATAAGGAGAATATTTTCTGTTCGAATTGCTTGTAAAATAACTGTTTCCTCCCAAAATCTCGTTTGGGCCCACAGTGAGATGGAGACTAAATAATCCAAAATTGTTTATTGGACGATAATAAATATGTTGCTAATTGTAATTGTGCATTTGATTGCAGGTCGTTGTGACGGAAACTCGAGGTGGGGGTCGAGGAGGAGGAAGACGAGGAGTTGATGGGGCTGCTGGACGCGCGGCCGGGGCTGGTGGAGCGGTGGCTCAGCGAACGGGCGCCGCCACAACTCGCTGCCGGCGTCCTCAAGCGCCCGTCCATTACCTCCGAGCTCTTCAACCTCTGGCTCACGACCTCCCCCATCAAGAGGTCAAAGTCCCCCAACAGGTAAGCACCTCTGCCCCATCATTCACTAGACAGCATTGAGAGCAAAACCTAGAGAATCTGATCACAAGTGCTTGTTGCAACTCATGGACAACTAGTAGGGAGTTAGAGTGCTGAATTTTTGGGTATATTTCTTCTGAACGAAGATCAAGCAGGAATCCTCACGCCCCCCTCCATTACCTCCGAGCTCTTCAGCCTCTGGCTCACGACCTCTCCCATCAAGAGGTCAAAGTCCCCCAACATTTGAGCACCTCTCGCCTGTCGTCATAATCCTCCGTTTCCTGGTACTAGTGTTAAAATGGTTGAAACTAGACAGCAATGAGAGGAAAACCCAGTGAATCTAAAGACAAGTCCTTGTAACTCTTGGGAAACTAGTAGAATATTGGGGAGTTGAATTGTCTACTTATTTCTGCTGAACGTAGGGCAAGCATGAGTCCTCAAGCGATCCTCCATTAAGTCCGAGTGTTAAAACCAGTGGCTCTGGACTTCCAACGTCAGAAGGTCAAACTCTCAAAGAATGCGCCTTGCTCCATCGTAATAATCCTCCGTTTCATGATACTAGTGTAAAATGGCTGAAACTAGACAGCAATGGGAGTGAAACCGAGTGAATCTGAAGGCAATTTCTTGTAATTCAGGGCGTTCAACTAGTAGAGTATTAGAGTGTTGAATTTTTGGTCATTTTACCTGAGCAAAGAGCAAGCAGGAGTTCTAAAGCCCCTGTCCATTACCTCCGAGCTCTTCAACCTCTGGCTCACGACCTCTCCCATCAAAAGGTCAAAGTCCTTCGACAGGTAACCATCTTGTCCCACCATGATAATCTTCCGTTTCGTGATACTAGTTTTAAAATGGTTGAAATTGGACGGCAATGATAGTAAAACCGATGAATCTGAAGAAAATTGCTTGTGATTCAGGGTGTTCAACTAGTAGAACGTTAAAATGCCGAATTTATGGCTTATTTCTCCGGAACAAAGATTGAGCGGGAGTCCTAAAGCCCCTGTCCATAACCTCCAGTCTCTTCAACCTCTAGCTTATGACCTCTCAACTGCTTTTAGTCCTTGGGAAACCTGTATGAAGTAAGAGGGTAACTACCAAGCCGTTAGTGCTTGGGTCCCAGACAGTTGCTGCAAGTGCTATACTTGTTTCGGCAGGATGCCCAGGTTGGGCAGTCAAATACCTGGGAAGGAGTTGGAGGTAACGACCTCCTTCTCCTGCCACAATAGGCCCACCAGTACCTCAGTGGTTAAAAAAAGTAAGAGTGCTGGATTTCCGGCTTAATTCTCCTGAACTCATAGCAATGGTTGAATTCCTTCGACAGATGAGGACCTCCCGCCAACACCACTTCTCTCTACTTTGCGATACTAATGTTAAACAGTGGAATTTGTTGTTTGATAGCAATGACAGTAAATTCGAATGAATCTGAAGAAAGTGCTTCTAATTCATGGGAGACTTGCATGAAGTCAGTGTGCTGAATTCGGAACTTGATTTTACTGCACTCACCTACCATTACTTCCGAGCTCTTCCTCTTTGGCTCACGACTCCCGCATCAAGAGGTGAAAAAATGAGCCCTCATCGCACTTCTTTATTCTGTTCCAATCTTCATTAAACTGAATAAAACTAGAAAGCAATGTCAGTAAAATCGAGAGAAGCTAAAGACATGTGCCTATAATCCATGGGCAACCAGTGTGAAGAAGATGTGCTGAATGTCTAGCTCAATTCTCCTGAACTTGCTGCAACAGTTCTCAAACGCCTGTTCATTACCTCCCACCTCTTTACATTGTAACCAGATGTTTAGTCGTCATGCACTTGGAATTAATTTGAAATAATCCAATCCGTGTCTAATCGGTTAAACAATATTTTCACATTCCTCCATTGTGTACAACTAGCGCTGAAAAGGTTGCAACAGTGAGAGTGCAAAACCGAATGAATCTGAAGACAAATTAATCCGTGAGCGAGTACTAACTTGAGAGTGCTAAAATTCCGGCTTTATTTTCCAGGTTCGTATCCAGTTGACATAACTCGTATTGGTACCTGGCACGGTTAGGCTTGTGATCTTTTTTTTTAATTTTTTAAATAATAGAAATTTGTTTATTGACCAAAAGTCATTTACAAATTATTGATGTACGGAACAAATTGAACAACCGAAACTTTAAATACATTAGCAAAACGGTTAATAGGACGTGTACAACATTAAATGATAGATTTGTAACAAATGCACTAATATAAAAATATTGGCTTGTTCGGAAAGTAGTTTCGTTTTTTTTTTGGGAAACATGAAAGACAGTTTTCGTATAATGAATAAATATTGTATTAAATTATATATTGGCCATTCTGGTCCAACACCTTTTGCCATCTTTCTGGCAGCAACATAATTCCCCTCTCATAAAAGTTTTGGTCTATGCTGGCAAACAACTGGTTCAGGTGGTTTTTGGCATCTTCATTTGAGGTAAAGGTTTTGCCACCCAAAAACTTTTACAGCTTGAATGGGACGTACTGCATCATCCACCGTATTCTCCAGATCTGGCGCCTTCCGACTACTATTTGAATTTGGTGGATTTGCAGTACGTCCCATTCAAGCTGCAAAATTTTTTGGGTGGCAAAACCTTTACCTCAAATGAAGATGTCAAAAACCGCCTGAACCAGTTTTTTGCCAGCAAGGACCAAAACTTCTATGAGAGGGGAATTATTTTACTGCCAGAAAGATGGCAAAAAGTGTTGGACCAGAATGGCCAATATATAATTTAATAAAATATTTATTCATTATACGAAAACTCTCTTTCATGTTCCCCCCCCAAAAAAAAACGAAATTACTTTCCGAACAACCCAATAACAAAATAGATGAAATGATAATATCAACAATGATAGTAGAGGTGGCTAGGCTTGCAAACCAAGGTGAAGATCAGTGACAAATTTCCTCTTCAATGTTTTATTAGGTTTTGGAGATGGTTCTCTTTTGAGCAAGGGGTTGTTGTGGAGTCGCATCGATGTTGCCAACAGTGCCGATTTCCGCTGTACTACCTCACTGACAAGCTCCATGCTCAGATTATTATGTAATGTTTCATCACTGACGTACCTTGGTGCGCCACTTATGATTCTCAGTACCCGGTTTTGAAATATTTGCACATACTTTAAATTGCTTTTCGCAGCCGAGCTTGTGGGGAGGAATATTGTTCTTGGGTCTCCTCTCTTCCCTAATTAGCTTCAGACGTTCCCAACTACTTCTTCCCAGTGTCGAAACAAATCCAAAAAGATTTGACTCACTCAACACTATTCTACTCGCTGAACACGAAGAGAGCTCGGCGCTACAGGATATAGAAATTTGTACAGGGAATTCGTAGCAGTCAACCAACTTCAGGTCAAATTGGTTTGCTCTGAATACCGTCCAACAACAATAGACCACTTAGTAATAAATGAATGCAGTTTTTTGCCTAGCAACAGCAATGATGGGAGGGAGTATCGGATATTTTACCTTTTATTGCTTGATTCTTGGCCCCTTGGTCGTAATTTTTGACTAGCAACCAGCACTAGCCTGTAGAAATAAACAATTATAAAATGGATGGACGATGAAGGCAAAAGAAGATGGCTAAGGAGCCCTCCTAGACCCCTGTAGCGTGAGCACAGCTCTTCTCTTTAGTCACCTGGAGGTCGCGATTCGTGACTCACGAACCAACCTTTCCCGAGAAAGTTCAGTTAAACCTTCTTACAAGAGGATCTCAAGAATAACGAGAGTGATTACATTAAAGTTGAAAGAATTTCATTCATAGCGGAGAGGAAAGTCGTCTCTTCTTTTCGTTGAAGTTTGTTGAAAATAAAAACTTTTCGTTGTTATTCCCCCGTCTTCTAGACGTCCATGTTTAAATTCATTTTGTTCTTGGGAGTGGGCTCGAGAAAAAATCCTGACTACACAGAAAACTCTTACGCCGTCAGTTCCCAAACGTCAAATTAGACTTAGCGAAGACGACGGAGATTTAACACGCTGGCATTTTAATTTCGCAGAGGAAAGACGTCTGGCAAGGTGTGTAAACATCCCTTTCTTGGATAGGTAGGTAATATGTTTGCATAGACCATTGAAACGTTTTAAGTAATCTCTATTATGTAGAATGTAAGCTTATTACAATGATTCACGGTATAAAAACAATATGGATCGAGTTTTTGAGCCTTCAGGCGGTGCTTTGCCCTCTATTGTAGATCGGTCGCGCCAATTCGAAATTAAATAATGATAATATCATGCTTGAAAGTATAAAATTACTAGACCGTTCGTCTCCGACTAACCAACCAAATCTTCTTGGGTCTTACCTGGTAAACGTAAATTGATAGAGAATATCAATTATATATTTTATAAAACGTATATTTTTCCTGATAAACATACATTCCATGAAATATTAATTTATATTGATGTTCGTGAAAATAATTAAATGGGCATAAAAATACCTACCTAGATTAATTTTCACGATTTATATTTTACGTGGAAAGTCGTGGTAAGGAACAAAGTGAAAAGATTGATGATACTGGTGATATGGCGATGTAATGTTACAATGATTGTTGTATAATTGACAAATGATCTGAAAAACCTATGGAGCTCCAAATACACAGGTGAATGAAAAGGAATAAATATCTCCTATTGATTATTTTAAAAACCGTTTGCAATGTCTTCGAATGACTTGAGCGGAAGATTAAAACGGAGAAAATAAAAGGATGGATCCGACCTGATCGGGGGAACGCGGCCACGTGGAGTCCGATTTTCTGGAAGGGTCCCTGCCACACCAGCGTTGTCTCAGCAGACTTACGACCCTGCAATGCTGCAGGTTTTCTTGGGTAGGGCGTATCTGGGTGGAGAGAGGTCCTCAGAAAAAGGGACGATAGAGATGCAGGAGGTCCTGATGAAGCCGGTGTCCCAGAGCTGAGAAATAAAACGTGGTTTCCAGCACCATAAGAAATTCACCAAAGTGGATTGGACGTCCGCAAAGTGATAAGTTTTATACTCACTTCGGTCGCAATGATGGTGATAGAGAATGAAGAAACAGATGTGATGCCTTCCAGACCAATAAAAAAAACACCTTAAAAAAAGGTACTGGTATAGGTAAAGGAAAAAATGGCGATGGTTCAGCAGAGAAAGCGATGATTGCGGTCTTGCGAAGAGCAGCGATGGAACTAAAGACTCCGACGATTCGCAGACGCGGAGATGCGGCCCGGGGGGAGGGATGCGCGATAAAGAACTCCAATCAAAGTACAATTCTTAAAAAATAATAACACTTTGAAAGTAAAAATATATCTAACCTTAGGAAGTTGCGATAACAATTTATATATTTATATTTTTTGAAATAATCCTCAACAGAAACAAAATCCTATTATATTTTAACACTACTTTCAAAATAAACAATTATCCCAAAAATATTAATCATTATAATATAATGATATGATGATGATCATTATAATATATTTGGTTATATTATAATCAAATATAACCCCTCCTATATATAAGAGGGGGGTGGGGGAGGTTAGGTGCCTATGCCATAAGGTTACTTATATTATATTTTAATATCTCTGCGACAACTAAAGGAAGATTGAGCAGAACATAGCACTGGAGAGCTCTAAGACTGGGACCCCAGGCGTACTTGCTTTGGCAGTACATATATTAAAATTGGAATGATACAGAGAAGATTAATATGGCCCTTGTGCAAATATGACATGCAAATTCATGAAGCGTTCCATATTTTTTTGTCCGCACTATTCTTTAGTGAGACTTTATTGTCACGTTTGTTGAAATTTCGTTTTGCGTCCCTTATTAATGGGGTGACATAGCCGACCCCAGACCCAGCGTTAGCCAACTTGGGGTCGCGAGTTCGAATCCCGGCTGCCCAAACAATTTTTGTCCCTCTTTTATAGAGAGCTGGATCAAAAAGTGTATCTCAGTCGAGTTGGGAATAACATATACCGCGATTACGCTCGCTGAATTGTTTAAAAATGCCAGTTTGCTATGAAGTGATGAAGATGTTGTTATAAATACCTCTTCTTCATCGATTTATCATAGCTTATATTAGTTGTATTGTTTTCGGCTGTTCATACGACTGTCAATCCTCCATAATACCACCCTAATTCCCACTGTGCCTAATTGTCCGCTAATGTGGGCATGCTAGAACCGTACTACAACAGAATAGGTTCAATTCAAGAAGGGTAATAGCGCCTATCCCGGTTATTCAACCCCAATTACGCTAACAATCCAGGATTTGTGGTACGCATTAATAATAACAATAAAAATGTTGAATAAATACAGAAACCGGTAACTGAAGAATTAAGTTGAGTTCAATTGACCCAGATATAGACAATTTTGTCAAGAACAAACAACAGCGAGCCATTAGAATCTGTTTAAATGAATAAATTTAGTTTTAAAGTATGATTATTAAACACGGTAGATTTTCCATGTGTAAACTATATATATTATATATTCATCTAAACACGCATATATAAATTAGAGCGGTTACGTATTACTAGATTGAGAACCTCTGCGCTAGAGCTTGTATGCTTGACTTAGTGTCGGCTCACAAACAGCTGCTTGTTCTCTACGACAGCTAAAAGAATGACCATAGTATCATTAGTACCCCGCGCAAGCGCAAACCTGAAATTCTCGCAACCATCCTAATTCCTACAGTTTCCATCCTATTTTGATAAAATTTTCAGGCTGTAAATGGTCTCTTATTAATTATATTGATCAACATTTAAATCAACAACATTTCCCTAGCATCCAAATTTCCCAAAAAACCAAGCACCATTCCACAAGTTTAGTCCCGAACCATAATTTCCCAATTGTCTAATCTTCCGATTTCGTTAAACACTTGAGGGTAGATGGGGAAAACCGGTTTAATCAACTTCCTCATCTACCCTCCTGATAGTAGAAATAGTAGTTGATAGTAGTTGGAATTTCCACAACTTCCACTTGATGGAATCATTATTCTATCCGTTTCCGACTAGGTAACGGTGTGCGGGAGACCGCAAAACATGTAGGTGCACCTTTTGAAGGGGTTGATGTCTGCGTGAACATGTCCCTTGGTATTTTTGTCCCTTGAATCATCTTTTACGATTATTTAAAATATTTGTCTCACACCCAACTCATTTTTTTGGCCCACCGACGATCATGTTTGAAAACTCCATTTTCATGTGTATTAAGTATGATATTTCATTTATTATAATTTCAATTTTTACTAGAAACTCGTGAGTTTCATTGAAATCTGTTCAAGCAATTGATAGTAGTATTATTTTCTGGAAATCCATTTTCGGACTTTCTTTGGTTTTTCTCGGGGCCTGAAAGTCCTATTATGTCTCACCAACTTATTCTTGGTGTAGCAATTCCAGTATAAATTTCATCGAGATCGACCAAATGTTCACTTTTTCACTTCATCCCATACGTTATATAATATGAGCTGAGTACAGATTGCGGTACACGCTTCCAAACTGGGACACCTTTGGCTCGTAGCATTTTGTTCGAAGTTATAAATTCACCCTGTTGACTAAACTTAAGCATGATCCTCAAGTTGGTATGTACCTCTAATCGTAAACTCATTATTTGCCTAATCTTATTATTTGGAATGTAAGTGCATGCTTGACTCTTAAGGGCTGGCTGAAGGGTTGGAATGAGAGTGAGAATGTATTCTGTACAAACTACAGATGGAGTGTGTAGATTAAAATTCTACAATGGATAATATTTTAACCGTCTCAGCTTAGTAAAGCTCCATTTGGAAGTGAAATGGTCTAGGACATACTGTTACTCTTTTGAAGGCAGGCGTAAAATGTGTGACTTGAACGTAAGCCAAATACCGTTGTATACAAAGGTATAAGCTTTCTAAGGAGGTTATTCCGACGAAATTTGAACATAAGGGTCCGTTGAATGTAATGTTTGAATATAATGGCATTAAGCGTCTGTTCCATAATGGAGAACCACAAATTAATCGAGACTCGAACCAGTAAACTCACTGCAGTTTTTGAGGGCTAACTTCCAACTTTGGATTATGGTGTGTTGGACCGTGACCAGTTCATTTGGCCGGGAATCAGCGGCAAGTCTGCCGTCCAATAAAACGCGGACTACTTTCGGACGTCCACTGGTGTAAAAAAGGGTGTTTACTGCCCCCAGGCCCATTTCCTTTATTCGCAAATGATCTCTGTGGTTTCTTCCGGAGGGCGAGCAAAGAAGGGCTGAGGTCCGGCTTCTTTCGTATGCAGACGATGTTACACTTGTGGCGTCAGGGCCATTGGATTGCTAAGGTCGATCAATAAATGCAAATACTGGGAGGCCGGAGACTGTGCACTGAATCGACTCAAATCCAATATAATGGTGTTCAGGAATGAAGGAAACTTAAGAAAATTACTGTTTTGGGAGCAGAATATCGTAATAGTTAACAGATTTTGATTTCTGGGGTCGTTGACGCCCACACTCTCGCTCATTTACCCCTCAGAAGTGTTTCCACAAAAACCATGTGGAAACAGTTCAAATCACAAACCGATTTTTCTATTGTAGGTATGTGGAAGCAAAGTTTTTGATGCGGATTTTCGTTTATTATTCAATAATAAACCATTGTAATCGCTCTTGAAAAGAAATTGCTAGCTCCCCCTGAAAATTTCATGGTTTACGTTTCAAAGGGAATCTGCAATAACAATTTTTCCGTCCGTCCGCTGTACGCCGTACGCATGATTTCTCCCAAACGGCTGGAGCAAAAAATCTGAAATTTTCAGGAAAAATCGATCTTGGTTCGACAACGCTCCAATTCTTTAGCCAGCACTCACACTTAATTTAAAGTGCCCTTTAAGGGTTTTCAAAGTTTTGTAAAATCCCTAAAAAAATCAAAAAAAGTCAAGGCGGCCTCAATTTGGACTTTTTTTTAGAACTTTCCATGAGGAATCGAATGAGCCCTTCCCCAGGTCCGTAGCTCAAACCATTCCCGATGTGTGGCCCGATTTATGGTGCCAACATTTGCATCCATATTCACTACATCACTAGGTTACTGCGATCAAAACAAACACAAGAGGTTTTTTTTTTTTTGATCGCAGTAACCTAGTGATGTAGTGAATGTGGATACTGTAGTGAACTCCTAAAAGGGTTAAAAAAAATTGTCAAGAGCGATTACAATGGTTTATTATTGAATAATAAACCAAAAACGCTGCAAATTCTTTCACTGGGGTTTATTATTCAATCATTCATGATTTGAATTTCTACTAAGCTTTGGAGTGTGCGTGCTTTACAGGTGATAGAGCGATAATTGAATTTTAGGAGATATGCATGCTATTTGGATTGATCAGTTGATCATATTAAATATGATTTTGTGTGCCTCCTGAAATTCAATAATCGCTCTATCACCTGTGAAACACGCACATTCCAAAGCTTAGTAGAAATTCAAATCATGATTCATTGAATAATAAACCCCAGTGAAAGAATTTGCAGCATTTTTCACACTACGCTTCCCAAGTTTGGTTTTGTGCATAGTTACAACGGTTGCTTGGAATCAGATTTGCGTTTCTTCATTGGCCTGGTCTTTTCTCTTTCCGGGGTTTCCCCTTATTATATACGTTATTTTATGAAACTCATATCAGAAGCCCTCTTACGGTTTACTTACTGTTCGCATTTTAGAAATGTTTAGATCATAACGAGAATTGAGTTAAAGATGATATAGGTGAACTCCCCGAGCATGAATTTCTCACTTTCTAATCGACCGATCTCGCTTCAATTCGAAGGGTAGTTTGGGAAGAAAATGCAAATTTCAACTCGAAAGGTGCCTACCATTACGACAGGTAGGAGGGGTCAGATTTCCAAATTTTCGGCGTAGAATCCGAATCTGCAATGAAAAATTGGGATTCTCATTTGAAAAAAACACTGCAAATTTTTTCACAAGGGTTTATTGTTTTTGAAACCGTTTTTAAACTTAGCAGACCAGAAATGTGCTGGGCCCTCCCGAGGAAATTACTACCAGAAAATTAAAAAATTGGAACTTGAAACATTGAATGTTACAACCATTTTCTTCAACATTTTCCCACTTAAAATGGGATTTTTCAAGTGGAATGAGTTCAGACTGGTCTGGTACCCTTCTCCTTCGATTCGGCATCCGAAATTACTTGAAAATGACACTCTACTTTCAGAGGTCAATAAAAACTTCGAAAAACCACGTTTTTTACCAGTTCGTAACACTTATGCGTACAGAGCGATCAGGCTGGCTAAAAGTTAGAACAATAGGACCCCAAATGGAGTCCTTGGGCAAAATAATGGATTTTATACATAAATTTAAACGCCTATTATGGACCATATGGCGGACGGGGAACGGACCTATCATGTTTTGAATCTAGGTACCTTGAAACGTGAAGTGACGAATTTTAAGGGGCGTTAGAAGAAATTTTCGCTATAGTATTACTAAGGCTTATTATTGGGATGAATAAACTAAAATAAAGTTGGTGCGGGTTGCGTAAGGTGCACATATATGAGATCCTTGGCAAAAATAAAGAAAAAAACACAAGCACAAAAAAATTGTTTTACCCCAGAAATTAAAAGGGGGAGGAGGAGGGGTAGTTTCGAGGCACATCCTCTATAATCGTAAACAGTTTGCTTGTCGCTAAGATATGCTATTGGTGATCCTGGCTAATGTGAATGTTGTTGATTGCAGACCAAGAGTTTCTGGGGAATGGCGGCGGAGGCTGGACATGCTGGACGAGGGGGAGCTCTTCATGGAACTCATACGAGACGTGTCCAACGAACTGGACATCGACGTCCTGTGCCACAAGATCCTCGTCAACGTCGGACTCCTCACCCGGGCCGACCGAGGATCCCTCTTCCTCGCCAGGGGCGCCTCCAACTCCAAGTACCTCGTGGCTAAGCTTTTTGACGTCACAGTCGATACCGGTAAGTAAGTTATGTCTTCGAATTTATCTTTCAAGATACAAGAATATAGCTACCCGTAGAAGCTCATTCTTACCCGACGTGTATTCCTCTAAGCAAAATCCTGTGGAAAGGTGACAGGATTCACATTCCTCCAGTAGCCACTGACGGCAAGAGTTTCCTGCCATCAATCCTTTCGAGTTATCACTCTATTCCATCGTGTCAGGATTCGTAATCCGTCAGGATTGTTCATTGCAGTCATAATCTAATGAGGTTACTTGTTTTTCAATCAGGGTTTTCCCATTTGGGTTTGAACGGATTGGAGTCGTGAGGGGGAAAGCGTGCTCTCTCACCTTGTCCTGCGGTTTATAAGATGAATCACGGGAAACAAGTAGGATGAAGGATTAAATGGCATTTGAAGTTTTTGACAAACCCCATTAATTAATGTCTACTAGAACACGGGAATCGGAGTTATCTAGTCACTAGGTAACGGACGGGGAAAGAGCTGCCAGATACCAGCACACTCTTCTATTCGTATAATTTTTAATTTGACGGAACTAGCTGCATGATCCTTGAGTCTTCCAAGTTTCCAGTTTACTGCGAGTGAATCTTGTCCAGTCAGGACAACACTCCCACCCTTCACCGCACCCTCACTTCACTCCTTCACCTGCACCCTTGTTCTCTTTTAAGATGCTTCGGCCCCTTCCTCTAAGATTCTATGATTCGCTTAAAATTCCGCTCGCCAGTACTACCGAAATCCTTTCAAAAGTTCCCCATGAATCGGTAATGACACCCCTGAGGTTAAAACGCTTCAAACTTAAGCTCAGGCTTATCAGTTTTAGTAACGAGAAGAGGGTAATATCCATATCCATCCTGCGCTAGTTAATGGACCGTAGTTTTTGGGAATCCACACCTAAAAGTGGAACATTCCACCTATAAATTACAACAAAACTATTCTTTACCATCACTTCAGAACCCTAACACTCCCTTACTACTATTTATTATGTTCATTTCCCGTTCTATTCTCATCGTCCATTGGATAAAACGTATTTATAACTATTCTTTGTATGCATGCAACCTAAATAAATGCCAAAATGAAGGATGCAATGACTATCACAGGTCCCTGCCCCTTCTTATTCATCTTGTTTTATTCTACAAGGACCACCGTTTTGAAATTCGTAAAAGATTGACATACAGTCCTTCATAAATTAAAACTAACCCTAGTAATTTACCATAGTGCCCTACAACGAATACTAGTACATTATCCACTAATATAAATGTTACCTCTGAATTTCTAACCTGAATTTTGTCTGCTGGATATAAATATGGGATAATAGAATAATCAATTTTTCATCCATTTATTCTGTTTTTTATTTTTTATATTCTTTTATTGTTACAACTGTAAAGAATATAATATACTCTAGTAACTTTACTTTAATTCACTTGGTTCACTTTTGGTGGTTCATAGATCACTATCTACCTCCACGAAAGAGTTCACTACTACTAGCGATTCAGAATTAGGTCCAAGCGTCCTCTTCTGTCGTCGTACCTCACCGCTGTTGTCCAGGAGTGAAATGGCTCCGACGTTGATGTGATTGTGCAGCCGATTTTCGTGATCCACAGCTCTTTTTCTTGTAAGGTCTTCGACCATCTCAACCTTGAGATCGCGATGTAGATTATTTGTTCGAATACACCCTGGGACATTACTATGCTTCTCAGAATTTTATTCTGAACTATTTGGATGGTTTTGACGTTGCTATTTTTGGTGCAGCCCCATAAGGGACAGCCTTCGGTTCATATTGGTTTAATCACTTGCTCATATAGAAGCATTTTATTGTGGATCGGGAGCTGTGAATTCCTTCCCAGAAGCCAATACATTTTCTTGAATTTCTGGTTGATTTCAGCCTTCTTCTTCACATGCTCTTTCCATTTGAACTTAGCATCTAATGTCACACCCAGATATTTGGCTGTGTTACACTACGGTACCAGAGAGTTCCTGCTGCTCACGGTTGCCGATTTCACGGAGAACGTGAACCGCCGATGATGGCCGACAGCTCACGATCGTCCGCGAAGGTCGCCTCACAGCCGGTAGGCCTTGGGGGGAACACTGCGTCCACACCGTGTGATCGAGTCCCCCCACGTTCTACTCAGTTCCCGCCCTAACGTTTGGATAACCTGAAGAAGTTTTCAACTGATAACACATTTCGTTTCTACATCTTCTTTCCAACATCATGTTCCACTACAAACTTACCTACCTTGATTTAGCAGATCGATTTGTTAGGGAGTAATCAGTATCGTTTTCACTTTTTGACGTCTGGAATGGTAGCAAGTGGGAGTGTGCGGTGTAGGGCTGGGGGTATTCGATGTAGATACCTACGTACTTACATTGGTGAACGAGCTTGACGACACTCAAGTTCTTCATTAAGTTAACAAACATAAATATCTACCTAACACAGAGCTCGTTATCCTATGTATGTTCTAATAAATTACGACGTAACTATGTTTCTACTCAGCTATGCTAATTCAAAAGCAACTTACTGAAATGAGTGTGGAGAACTACGAATAGAAGCTGCATGAAGATACTCCTCAAATACATTCGCTAACTCGCTGTCCGTTAGGAGATCAGCGTTGTACAGATTAATGAAGTCCACAACTTCTCCTTCCATAATCCAAACTTGAAGACGAGCAAAACGTACAGGAATCCAATATCTCCTTCCAAAAGGAAGTCGTGTTTAGGAGAACTGAGCCAAATTGGCTTTGTGTTCTCCCCCTCGATTGCAAGCAATCGGGGAAGAGCCTCCCTAGGGAGGGACTGTTCAACAGTCAAAGTCCTTAGGAATTACCCCAAGTACCTGTTTGTGATCTACAGGTAGAGACGTGCCTTCTAGCAAGCACTACCGACTACCGGGTCGGTACCGGAGTTATTGGACAGGCCACATAACTCACATGCCGGGAGGAGTGCACTCAGCCCCCGCGAGCCTCGTGCCACTACTTCCTCCCCCTCAGACATGGAAGGGGTCCCTGTCTAGGGGTATTGAAACCACTGCCCCCGCGAAAAGCAAAACGTACAGTAAAAAAAAACTCAACGCAACTGGGAGACATGAACTAAAATTGGGGAGCACAGAGTCAGGTTATGAATCTAATGATAAAAAACACCGCGGAGGAACGCCGAAACCGTCGGGAGATGACGTTGAAAGTTAGCACCAACTCGATTGTGCCTAGATTCCCGTTCACGGTGAGCGAACACCGTGAGAAGCAGGAACTCTCTAATCTCAATTGGGTTCACTCTTCGGTCGGTAAAGTTTATATGTTTAGACTTGGTTTCATTCCGCTTTATTCGCCACCTTTTAGTCCTCTGAAGATTGTGTTCACTGAGCCCTGCAGCTTTGCGATGGCTTCCTCTATGGTATTTCCTTTTGATGGGATTGCTGTGTCGTCTACAAGCGTAGTTGTGACAGCGTTTGCTGGTTTTGGAAGGTCCCTTGTGAACAGCAGGTATAGGACTGACCCATGCCCTGCGGAGATTATTCATGAAACACATTTTATATTATGATTAGAGTGTGAATACATTCCATATCTGCGAGCATGAAAAGTTATCAGACAAAGTACTTATTTGGAATACTGAATAGGCTCATCAATTGCTCAAACTATAATTTTATTTTATTATTAGAGTTGAATGTTACTTATTCAGTACACTGGAGAGATACCTAAGATATTTGAGCTTTATATTTCATTTCATCTTGAGTCATTTCAAATTAATAGTAGCTCTTCCCGACTTGAAATAAACGATCCCGATGAAGTAAATTAAGAGATGTCGTTAAAGTTCGAACAATAATAGTGAAAACCTCATTTGAAATGAGGTTTAAAAATACCAACAAAAAGTTTCCTGGAAGCGAGTGGAAAACGGTATTTAATTCAGATCTCATTTTAACTCGAACTGTGCAGTGGTGGCGTCATTCCAAACACTTTTTTTCTGGAGAAATTTAATTTAGGGCCCCGGGCGGATATCGATCACACGTGGGAGTGTTGGACTCTTCAAGATTAATCTGAAACTACGGTCTGAAAACCTGATATCCCCTTTTTTCCTTTATTGAATTTCCCACCTGTGAACCGCATTTCTCAACTTACTTCAGGATTGGAGTCGTTGATTCGGCAATTAGCTTTCGATTCTCCCTTCGGGGTCTACCGATAGGTAGCGGAAGCTTTGTTTTAACTTTCGGGAGATTTTTTTAAAGCTACAATTGGGTTTTCTCGTCCACGTTTCTCACAACCGCGCTTACTTTCCATAGGTAGCAAGTCCAGAGGAGCTGCTTCAGTCACAGCTTTGAAGGCACACAGTTATGACGAAAATTTTGTAACCCTGATTCCAGATGTTCTGTTGACTCTTTCCATGTGGCAACCTTACTCCTTGTTGCGACTGATATACTGAGAATCTGAACCGTTGTTCTGGTATTTTTACTTATGTTAGAATGTAAATACTAACATCTAGTGCGTAAATGAGTGTTTAGTAACTCATCTTCCATTTCTCACTTCCCACTTCCACTTTAACTTCCCCTTCACGTTTCTCACTACTGTGCTTCCGTCCCATATAGCAAGTCCAGGGGTATCCTCAGTGCTCTCGCCAGAGAAGCTGGTTCAGATACAGCTTTGAAGGCACTCAGTTATCACGACGATTTCGTAACCTTGACTCCGTACGTTCTGATTGAGAAAAGCTCTTTCCACTTACTCCTAGCTGCTGCTGATTTACTGAGCAGCTGAACATTTGTTCTGGTATTTACATATGTTCGTATCTTTCAACTTCTTCTTCACGTTTCTTTCAACTGTGCTTACGTTACATATAGCAAGTCCAGCTGTCGCCAGAGAAACGGTTCAGACACAGCTTTAACGGCACACAGTTATCACGACAATTTCGTAACCCTGATTCAGACATTCTGATTGACAACAGCTCTTTCCTCTTAGCAGCCTTACTCCTTGCTGCTGCTGATTTATTGAGCAGCTGAACTTTTGTTCTGGTATTCACATATGTTAGAATGTAAATAGTAAGTTAGTACGTTGATGAGTGTTTAGTAACTCATCTTTCACTTCAACTTCTCCTTTATATTTCTCACAACTGTGCTTACGTTCCATATAGATAGTGCAGGAGTACCTATCGTCTGTGCTGTCCCCAGAGGAGCTGCTTCAATTACAGCTTTAAAGGCACACATTTATCACAATTTCGTAAACCCGATTCCGGTCTTAATGATTGACAGTAGCTCTTTCCAATTAGAAGCCTAACTCCTTGCTGCTGCTGACTTACTGATAAAGTGAACAGTTCTTCTTATATTTACATGCGTTCAGTTTATGAGTGTTTAGTAACTCAATCTTCCACCTCTCGTTAGACATTCTCGATGTTTTCGTTCACTCTCCCCAACTGTTTCTTTCATCAAAAAGTAGACAATCTAATCTCTGGAACTCAATTCCCAACCTACGTTGTTTGCTGTCCATGTTTTAATACTTTCACTAGTTTTTCAATTACTTTTTCAATAACTCTCTATTTAGGAAGTTCAGCGTCTCTATTTCTATGAAGATTTTTTGGCCGTTAGCTATTTTTCCATGCAATAAGAACACATTTCTGAGAGAGGTGGCTCGTATCTACTCCAATTCTTGCTCCGAATACACTTTACCTCCCTTGAAGTTGGCCAACACACTACACTCTCATCGAAGAAGATCTCGATTAGAGTCGAAGCACCATAACCCTTCACACTTCATTGTGTGTGTTCAGAACCGTATCCTGAAATTCACCCAATCAACTGTATAGTAGGAAAGGCTTACAATAGAATCAACTTTTTATATCTAGTTCTACTTCTATGCTAGGTGGAGTGATGAAAGCCTTTGCCTCCTCCTATGTCAAACAATCCACGTCTCTGAAGTTTCTAAGCCTCGGAAATTCAGAGTTCGTTTTTACAGTTTCCCTTCCTGACAAATGAGTCCTCGTGAAATAGGGGAAATGTAATACCTGCTTGATTAATTTACCTCAGGCCCGCAGTTGAAGTGTACAAACGAGAAAATTTGAGAGTCCCTCAGCTTATCAAGTTCCCAGGGCAGAGACGGGTTGATGTAAACCCCTTCGTCTCATTGATAGTGGATTCCCCTTCTGAAGTGAAGCTGGCGTTGCCGGTTCGAATGACTACATTGCTAGATCGATATTGGTGGTGTTTCTCCCAGATTGATTAATAATTCCTGGATCGTTTGCGGACTGCGATGGACTCTTCTGAAACTCCTCTTTCCTCGTAATTCCTGTTCCCCCTTTTAACATCGGACTCGTCCTGGTAAATAAATTCGCAATTAAGTCGAAAGGGGAACCACGGGAACTACACATGTTACTTGGATGAGTGAGGAGGTCGTATATAAAATTACACTGTACATACAACTTTCGTTCACAACAGTTACTTCCTTACTACGTATCTTATAGACAGTGGGATGTTCCTAATAGGACTTTTCTATTATTACTTACTTAGAATAATTAGGTATGTCATGTCTACATGATATAATTTTTTTCGTGATTTTATTTATTGCAACTGATAGTAAGATTGTAGGATATATCATCTAGTAATATTTTATCTCATAAATGGACACGATGTACAGGGTGAGATTTCAAAAAACCAACCCTTCATAGTAACACACTGTTAACTGGAACACACTTCACTATAACTTGCACACCACAATCAGGTCCAGTGGCTTGGTACGCTTGAGGCGCAGCAGTTCTCCTTCGTTATCCAGAACGTTGAGCATCTCCGGGATCCTGTGCTGATGGAGGCGTTTTTCGTGCTTCTGAGCGTATTTCATGATGATTTCGTTGACTGTTTCCAGTCTTAGGTCACGATGAACGTCATCATTTCGCATATACCAGGGGGCACCAACTATGCTTCTCAGGATTTTGTTCTGACAAGTTTGTATTTTCTTTACGTTAGTCTTTTTGGCACAGCCCCACAGTTGAATCCCGTATGTCCAAATAGGGCGTAAAATCTCCTACATGATATAATGATACGGATTTATTAGAGATCGTTTGAAAATCCCACTACAAAAAACTAAGTACCAATGAAAAAAAAAAATTTTAAAAAAAGGGCGCCAAAATGCCATTCCAGATTTCACAATTGGTTTAGTAGAGGTTTCGTGGAATTGAAAGCCTAATTTCATATTTAACCCACCAAGCTTCATCCCTACTATTGCAGCAAAGAATGCAAAGGAAGCAGAAAAGTTTATTACTCACCTCACATCCGCAGAGACAATCTACCTTTTCCCAGTGATGAGGGTTGAACTTGCGAATCGTGGGACGATTTCTGCTTGCCTTTGAGGTTTGCCAGTTCTGTCAATACTGGCATTGGGCGCGTCGCAAATAATTACTCTTTGCTCCACCGACAATTTCGCGAACTCACGTTTTATAGCGCTTACTGTATTCATTGCGTGTTTACAGCTGATACAGTTGAGTCCTGGTGATCCTACCGCACTCCAGCATTCTTAGCGGGGGACCAGTGAAGTTTTTGTGAGCTCAGGAATTTCGCGCTCTTTATTTTGGGCGCTCTCATTGGTTCATTCTTTGGAGCCAGATCGAATCAAACAGCGTGAAACGCTGCAATTCACGTCCAAGCTCTGCTCATTGCACGCACAGCTGGACCGTTGCTCCCGGACAGCGAACCCTCCTAACCCCTCTCACCAAACTCACGGCTCCACCATCCTCTCACCCATCCTCAGGCTCTGTTTGGCGCATGAAATTGAAACTCTTCTGTTCTTCAATGAGGATTGATGGGGAAAAGTTGGAAAACAGTATGATAATATTATACTTACAATATTATTATCATGTATCTTTTTCATTTTTGCCAGGGGGTGAAGATGCGCCTGTGCTCCTGTCAGCAGCCACCCCTGATTGATACTATTTCCTACCATCAAATATTCTTAATCCACACTGATAAAACAAGTCATATTATTATCTTCAACTTAGAAATTAACCTGTGGTTTGGAAGTGTTAGAATAATTCTAACAATTATTGTGAATAATGGGGAGCCTACACGTTTTATATTAGTACAATTTTAAACGTTCTATCGTTAGGCTTTTCGTCCAACTGCCACGGTATCGCGATGTTACAGCTGTCCTCTGAAGAGAAGATCGGAAGTAGTTACCTTGATTTCGCTACTCATTTCCTCGCTCCCTAGACTGGGAGAGATGCGTGAAAACTATTTGGACGCGTGACGCAATTATTCACCTCGCTCGATGTTGCTTTACTCAGAAAGAGGGGCACTTGAAAGAACCTTACACCAAAAGAAGACGAAATACATGGCCCCAAACGTGTTTAAAGCAGTAGCCGCATGACTTAACTGCAAATGACTTCATTTACATTCATTTCCGCTATTTTAACTTGACTGTAGCAAATTTTTGTAGCTGCTCATAAAACAAGAGATGAAGCATCGGATGGGCGCTGAAAGGATGCTGATTGGTAAAGAATTCGCCAAGAGCTTTATAGATTATATACTGGGGTGTAGATCACTAAACAATCATGGATTGCAGAAGAAAAAAACGTTATACGTGACGAAATTAAGTTTTTAATTACAGAACGAGAAACACGAGATACAGGATCATTTTATGAGAACTGAGAGAAAGATCAGACTATGGCAGGAGGGGGTGAGGCTTCTGAGGCTACATCTAGGAACAATTAATGTGATGCTAATGTGGGATTATTCCCTCTTAAATCCAATAAACAATTACCACTGCCTAGTAATAAATTACTTTCCAAGAATAATACATCATTGTCAAGGGTGGAAATCTGAATGGGTTGACATGAGTGAAGACGCAATTTATTGTTATTATTAGGCATACAATTTCATTCATTTTTGTACTTGAAAAAAACATATTTCCCAAAGATCATGTCTATGCTAAGACTATAATAGAATATATTAATTTGCCAATTGCACGTGCAATAAAACATGAAGGGCAATTTGCTTATTCACAATTTATTAATTACCTCGTGACAGAAATCCATAACAGAATAAAGTTCTTTGTCCAGAAGTAAAAAATTCGACAGACGGATGATTGAGGACATTCCTGATTATTGTGTATGCGAATCGCCATATAATTCAGACCTTTCTCGAACTGATGAAGCATCTGCTATGACAGCAGAATATTTCTTTGGTTACGTGAGTCGGTTGTGATGGATATGGATTGTGACCCCTACCCATTTCTTGTAACTCCTAAGCCTGTGCATAAACCTGGAACTTTTTACTTCAGGGGTATACTTTGGATGTTGCTGGCATATCGCGTCATCTCTCGGAGGGGGGAGCTAGTATGGAATATATTCCATCACTCCCTCGTTGTACGGTTAAAACAGAACATCTGAAAGTGCGCTTGGTCCTAAAGCACGTATAGGATCGCCTCGAGCACGGAGATAACAGGGCAGGGTTAGAAGACACCATTCGTCTTCTCTTATGGCATGAGAAACGGTTCATGCCTAAACACAGGGGTTCCCACAGGGGGGTCTATGATGGTTTACGTTTCAAAGGGTGTAGAATCCGAATCTGCAATAAACAATTTTCCGTCCGTCCGCCGTACGCCGTACGCACAATTTCTCCCAAACGGCTGGAGCAAAAGATCTGAAATTTTCAGGAAAAATCCATTTTTGTCCGACGACGCCCCAATTCTTGAGCCAGCTCTCTCACTTAATTTAAAGTGCCCTTTGAGGGTTGTCAAAGTTTGTAAAATCCCTAAAAACCTCAAAACAAGTCAAGGCGGCCTAAATGTGTAGGTACTCATTTTTAAGAACATACCTCGAGGAATCGAATGTGCCCCTCCCCAGATCCGTAGGTCAAACCATTCCCGATGTATGGCCCGATTTATGGTGCCAACATTTGCGTTTTTTGGTTTATTATTGTTTGTTTGTAAACTAGTGATGTCCGGCCGATAGCGTCGAGTTGTAGTGAATGTGGATACTGGAGTGATAGCCGATGTGGATACCTGTAGTTTATAGCCGATACACGGGTTGAAGCATTCTGATATGCATGAAACGCTGGTAATATATTGGTAAATATTATCCAAATATTATTACTGGGGTTTATTTTTCAATATTATTACTGGGGTAAAAACGCTACGAATTGTTTCATTGGGGTTTATTATTCAATTGGGTTGCGTTCATGATTTGAATGTGTACTAAGCTTTGGAGTGTGCGTGTTTCACGGGTGATAGATTGATTATTGAATTTCAGGAGATATGCATAGACCACGTAAATCGGTTCTCAATCAAAATACATGTTTGGATTGATCAGTTGATCATATTTGTGTGCCTCCTCTACATCAGTCTACCTTTGGCTACATCGTTTAAATTTGGATTTGGGGAAGTTTTAACGCAATACGAGTGCTAAAGGACTTGATAAATTAAGTATTAAAATTGGATTGAGGTTCAATAAAAAAGCGCTGCAAATTCTTTCACTGGGGTTTATTATTCAATTGGCTTGCGTTCATGATTTGAATTTCTACTACGCTTTGGAGCGTGCGTGTTTCACAGGTGATAGAGCGATTATTGAATTTCAGGAGGCACACAAATATGATCAACTGATTAATCCAAATAGGTATTTTGGTTGAGAACCGATTTACGTGCTCTATGCATATCTTCTGAAATTCAATAATCTCTCTATCCTCTTAGTAGATATTATTCAATATTATTACTGGGGTAAATAAGTGTTCTTTCACTGAGGTTTATTATTCATTTGGCTTGAGTTCATGATTTGAATCTTACTAAGCTTGGATGCGTGTTTTACAGGTGATAGAGCGATTATTGAATTTCAGGAGATATGCATAGCGTAAATCGGTTCTAAATCAAAACACCTACCTATTTGGATTGATCAGTTGATGATATTTGTGTGCCTCCTCTACATCAGTCTACCTTTGGCTACATCGTTTCTATTTGGATAGGGGGAAGTTTTAACGCAATACGAGTGCTAAAGAACTTGATAAATTATAGATGTTTTTATTGTGGGGGGGGGGGGGGGCTATTGAGGTTCAATAAAAAAACCCTGCAAATTCTTTCACTGGGGTTTATTATTGAATTAGCTTGCGTTCATGATTTGAATTTCTACTAAGCTTTGGAGTGTGCGTGTTTCACAGGTTAGAGCGATTATTGAATTTCAGGAGATATGCATAGAGCACGTAAATCTGTTCTCAACCAAAATACCTATTTGGATTGATCAGTTGATAATATTTGTGTGCCTCCTGAAATGCAATAATCGCTCTATCACTTGTGAAACACGCCACTCTAAAGCTTAGTAGAAATTCAAATCATGAACGCAAGCCAATTGAATAATAACCCCAGTGAAAGAATTTGCAGCGTTTTTTCCATACCTATTCTTCTAATTTTGGATAAAATAAGGGGTGGTTACCAGTACTTTTTACGTTGGGGGGGGGGGGGCTCTAATAAGGGGTGAGGGGGACATGAAGCATGGGGGTGCGTCATGAAGCTTGGGAAAGGGGGCACCCCTGCTAAACAATTCCTTTTACGATTAATTTGTAGGAAAGAAGCTACAAAATGGTGTACATAATCCTATTGACAGGAATCAGGAACATAATATGTTATTTTGATCAGGAACATAATATATTATAAATGATTCGACAAATGATTTTTTTTTTTCAGAATTGGAAGATGCAATACAAAAAGCGAAAGCTGAAGAGATCAGAATACCTTTCGGTGTTGGGGTCGCTGGTAACGTTGCTCAAAAAAAGGAAGTGATCAACATAACTGATGCCTATACGGTAAGTTTACACGTTATCTCCTGGAACTTGTATCAGATAAGTAGGGTTTTATTCTTCCACACATAGCGCATTTACTAAGTTCTACAAAGGGGTAATAGGAATAGGTAAGAAGTCAATATAGTTCATTTATCTGCCAACTTCAAATTACCTTAGAGCTCGTTATGATCTGTTGGCTTGTCTCAAAGAAACTAAATTGATTCATTTTTCTCAGGAAATGTGCAACTTGATAATTAGGCAATGATGATTAGCTATTAGGTACCCAACCACGCGATACGGACGGGAGTTAGACGGCATGCAATAGACATAGGACCTGATGAATTACAAGAAGGGTGGTTTGTCAAGCATGCGAAATACGAGGGTCATCCAGAAAGTAAGGTTACAAACTCCCTGGAAGGTGCAGAGAATTTTTTTTCGGGGTTGGTATTACTGCGTGTAGGGCGGTTCCTAGTAGTCACAATAAGCACCCGCCCGCATCAGTCCGTTACGAAATGTCGTCACAACAGCCTACTCCGTCAACCTCTGGAAGTACCGCTCGCTCCACCTACAGCCGATACGAAATTTTGAATTCGAAATTGTGACTGGGGACGAAACGTGGGTTCGTCACTATACCCCAGAGTCAAAAAGGCAGTCCATACTCACTCCCCGTCAGCAAAAAATTCAAGGTTCAGCCCTCGGAGCGGAAGATCATGGCATCAGTGTTTTGGGACAGAAAAGGGGTGTTGTTGGTGGATTTCATGGTCAGGGGAACCACCATTAATGCTGATGCGTATTGTGAGACCCTTAAAAATTGATAAAAAAAAAATCAAAGACAAACGGAGGGGAATGCTGACTCGTTGTGTGTCCCTTCTTCACGACAACGCCAGACCCCACACCGCTCGCCAGACCCAGGACCTGCTTGTGTCGTTTGGATGGGATGTTGTGACCCATCCACCATATTCACCGGACTTGGCGCCTTCGGACTTTCACCTTTTCACCAAATTGAAGGAGTTCTTGGGTGGAAAACGTTTTTCCAACGACGAGGAGGTGAAGGAAACTGTCGAGAAGTGGTTTTTGGAGTTGGAGGGAAGTGTGTATGATGAGGGCTGATGCCCAGGCTGAAGAAATGTGTTGAAGTTGGTGGCGATTACGTAGAAAAATAAGGACATATTTTGCTACATTTCCTCAAAATTTGAATAAAATATATGCATTTTTCGATTTTTACCAGCAGTTGTAACCTTACTTTCTGGATGACCCTTGTAGTATGTGCAAGATGCTGGTGCTTGCGTAGCTACCTCGCCCTGGGATGGAGTCTCAACTGAGCCAGTTCTTCGAGGATCCTGAGATATACTGCACTGGTAGTTTATATGAAGATCCACGGATTGTGGGATTCTGATAGGGTAGCGTTTTTTTATACGCCCATAGGAAATGCCGATGCTCCTTCTCAGAACTGGACGGCCATTTCCAACCTGATTTCGAACGAAAAACATCAAGAGCGTAACCAAGCGGTGGAGGTCATTCGAGGATCATTCACAACCCTCGTCATGGGATGATGTTATGACCGAGAATATGACGCTTCTATGTGACGAATGGGGAAGCGGTGATCGATAAGTGGTCACCACCGTTTTCACTGTATTAGGATCGTTAAAATTGAAAACAGCTCCCGTGATGGATGCACTTTTCATGGTGTTGAGAGGAACGAGGATTGAAAGATGAAGTTGCATTACTGAGAGCGGAGATCCCTGAAAATGATGAATGGAGAATGAAATGAACATTGAAAAGTGAAAAGGATTATTAACTGCTGATTAATCAATAATATCAATTATAAACAAATAAAAACCTAAATCAATTATAAACAAATAAAAACCTAAATCAATTATTTTAAACAAATAAAAGTAGTCGGAAACAAAATAAATAAATACGAAAAGGATTTTGCTTCAGGACGTCTGATTAATCAAAATATCAATTAGGCATGGAATTGATTCTGAAAGCGATTAAACATTTCAAATAAAAATGAAAAATAGGGCATAGAATTGGCATGGAAGTGATTCTGAAAGCGATTATTTCTATGAATTGAATGGGACCTCACGTTTTGTCAGAGTTCACCCCTTAATAAAATCTTTATTGAAAGGGTAGGGAATGAAGTATTAAATACCCTTGCAACCGTATCTTTTGATCAGTAATCAATTGGATCGATATCACCGTG
This sequence comes from Creontiades dilutus, assembly GCA_031894815.1. NCBI lineage: Eukaryota > Metazoa > Arthropoda > Insecta > Hemiptera > Miridae > Creontiades > Creontiades dilutus. The sequence continues at coordinate 76,095 of JAVIWC010001085.1, forward strand.
GTAACTTGTTTGTCTGTTGTGCGAGAGGCTCGTATTTGATTTACCGTGGAGTACGGAAAAATGTTTATTTCATAACAAAATAGATTCATAATTTATTTAGTTTTGATTTAATTATTCTTTACTATTATGATTTGAAGTTTCCATTTATAGATTTAGATAATATATCATAGGCTCTGTTAGAAAATGTATTATAATTCAGGATACATCGGTTATCTAAATCGGTTCTAGACAATAAACACAGAACCTTTATCTACCCGTTTGCAACGGTTTTATTGATCAGTGATCGATATTTGTGTGCCTCCTGTGAAATGTAAATAATGCGGTAATTCTACCTTCTAATTGTTAATTATTATAATAATACATTCAATTATCCTTTCACTGTGTAAACAGCTGACCCTTCGAAATGAAAATGTATCAATGAATTTATTACCCCAGTGAAAAAATTTAGCTGATCTCTATAGTCAAGATATGGATACAATGGAGAAAATATGTAACATAATTGGTCCAATTTTAAATTTCGTAAATCTAATCAAATCAATAAACCAAAATCAACCATGAACCAATAATAAACCATTGTAATCGCTGTTGGGAAGAAAATTTTTTCAAACCCCCCCCCCCCCTGAAAATGTCACGGTTTACGTTTCAAAGGGTGTAGAATCCAAATCTGCAATAAAATCGTCTAGTCCGCCGTTACTGCGATAAAAATGGACCAAAAAATCTGAAACTTTTGAAAAATCAATATTGGTCCGACAACGCCCCAATTCTTAACTCTAACCTAATTTAAACTAAATCCTACGTATAGAAAATATTGTTGACCAGTTTGAATTTTGGTTTAATATTCAATAATAAACCATTGTAATCGCTCTGGAACGCTCTGGGCACGATTTCTCCCAAATGAGCAAAAGATCTGAAATTTTCAGGAAAAATCCATCTTGGTCCGACGACTCCCCAATTCTTGAGCCAGCTCTCTCACTTAATTTAAAGTGCCCTTTAAGGGTTGTCAAAGTTTTGTAAAATCCTTAAAAACCTCAAAAAAAGTCAAGGCGGCCTAAATTTGGACTTTTTTTTAAGAACCTTCCATGAGGAATCGAATGAGCCCATCCCCAGGTGCGTCAGTTCAAACCATTCCCGATGTACCGACCCGATTTATGCTGCCAACATTTGCGTTTTTTCGGTTTATTATTGTTTTTGTTTTGATTGCAGTAAAGTAGTGATGTAGTGAATGTGGATACTCCTAAAAGGATTTGTAGCCGATACACGGGTTGAAGCATTTTGATATGCATGAAACGCTGCAAATTCTTTTGGGTTTATTATTCAGTTTCATTCATTTAGATTCTATTTGACCCTTTGAAACGTAAACCATGAAATTTTCATGGAGGGTTAGAATTTTTTTCTACAGCGATTACAATGGTTTATTTTTGAATAATAAACCAAAACGAGTTTGGCTTTTTAGATTTTATTCATTTTGTTCCCTGTGTCGAACGTTGGCCCTCTCGGTCGCTCAAAATGGACAGGGATTTTCTACCCTTTTTCCTGGCGACGGAAGGGATGAATCAACAGCCGTAAATTTCGACTAGATACTATTCGCTCAGAACTCGCGTGATCTAGGATTTGAATGAGCCTCTAACAGAGTCAGAATTTTTAAAGGGAAAACAGGGAACAGACTTGTTTTATGAGCAAAAAAAGATACATCAAATCCAACGCCAAATGCTTTCTTTTTTTTCAGCTAGTCGATTTTGGGCATGAAACATAGATTTCGCGTGAAAACCCTCTTTTTCAGCAATCAATAGTCATTATTATACATTATTATTCGTTGAACGTTTGGAAAGTTTTTCCTGAAAAGTGGATGTCATAAAATCTGTTTATTATTAGCAAGGAAAAACACGGAAAAAAGTCATTCTTCCATAAAATCTCTAAATTCTATTTTTGGGCTATTTTTTTCAATTTCTAAGCTGTGCTGACATTGTCTTATTTCTGACTTGTATGTTTGTTTTGGTAGTTAACTTTCTTTTCAACGGTGTCCCTAAAATTGATGTTAGAGGGTAGTTTAAGGGAGTTGTGGCTTTTTAGTGACTTAAGATCGATACTGCGAAAAAACTTGTATAGTAAAATCATTTCTACAGGCATTTTTTCTTGGTAATTAGCTCTAGAATCGACTGTTTGATGAACTGAAATCGTGACACCTTGTGAATATGCTCTATCTTACAGATGTTGAGAAACGAAAATTATTCTAGTTTCAAATTGATTAACTTAATGAAAATAGAAGCAAGGTTATTAAGGTGCTTAACCTCTCGATACCACAACTCCAATTTGGACACAAAACAACAAAGCGTCTGTCAAAGTTCTGGGTCGCAGTCGCAGTTACTGTAGTAAGGGCTTTTCATACCCCATTCAGACGGGCGGGCGAATTTCAATCGGGTCGTCAATGGAGTCTCTCATCGTTCGACTATGAAATCAATAAAAGCACTTATTGCTTCATTACTCCCCGTCCGATTCCTCTATTTCACAACTAGCAGTAAACAATCAAACTGAAATGTGAGAGAGAAACTTGAACTCCCTTGGGATTCCGAACAATCGGCACCCCATCAGGCTTTGTAACTGTATACACCTTGATCAAGGGGAGCCGGTGCCCTTGGTAAATGCGGTTTTCAATGAATTTTAGATCCGTTTCCCATGAATTAGAGCAACAAGAGATCCAGCTGATCTTTTGTCGCTCTAATCCAGTGGTTCACAACCTATTAAGGACGTCCCTCTGAAGCAAGCCTTCGTCAGTAGAGTTACGTCTAATAGAATTGATCTCAGGAGGGGGGGGGGGGGGGGACACCCTATACATGAGAACCCTAATATACATAAAAAAAAAAGTTTGATATCTGGACATGTTCGATGAATGGACTTTCCTAACTTGCGAGAGTGAACGTTCGAAATTTGGGAAAATAAATGGACTGTAAAATTAGTAAAATCAAAATTAAATGTAAAAGAAAGATACGCTGTTTATTTATGAAAATTACAAGTAAGTGAAGAGTTAAGTACTTGACATGCCAACAACTCAACAATATTTGTAGCATTCCGACACAACCTGTTCCAACAGCATGGTAGACTGAATGAAAGGTAAGAGGGAGAAGCGAGATATGATTCTCATATACCCGTTTTTTGCAGAAATTGTGTAATTGTGCAAAAACACTTTCTTCGAAATACGGACGGGATTTCATTTCTAGGAGGAAGTGCAAGCTTATATACATGACATATTATTATGAGTGAAAAGCTGATTATTATGGCAGGAAAGCTCGTTGTTTGAAATACATCGGGCTCTAGAAGGGAGGTACCCAAATAGAAGATTCCTTTAAATTGTCATCGTTGTAGGTAGGAGAAGGATTAAATGATGCTCGGAGCCTAAACAACCCTGATGAGTAGTCATCAAGCAATCGAAATTGCCCTCAGGCTAGAACCCACGGCTTCAATCGGTCTTGAAAATACTGTACTCCAATTGAAGCAGGTTTAAAGGTGCAGGATTGTTCGATGAAACTCAGAAATTGAAGAACTAGCGCATTTGACAGTTAGGTTATACTCAGGAAAGCGCAGATGTTCATGAACTCCACTAATAAATAGGCAATTGAAAAATTAGCTTGCTTCCATGCACCTAAAATACATACAAACACGTATTTCATTTGCCATTAAAGCGTTTTGGTAGATATTCTTGTCGCTTACCAGCATCGCGTAAACAATCAACGAGAAAAGTGAGAAAGGATCTTGTTCTCCCTCGGGTTTGCCGCATTTCCCTCACGGCTCGGCTCAGGTCTTGATCAAGGGAAACCTCGTCGGTTTTCCTCTTGAAAAATAGGGTTTTCCTGGCACTTTACATCGCCTAGGGCAGCGGCGGCCTATTGTTGAGCTCGAACTGAGTTTTTCTTCAAGGCAGCTGCCGCACAGCTCTGCCCTCAGGGCTAAAGGAATCATCTTCTGCCACCTGTTGGCGTCGAGTGCTCTCCAATGCCCTCGACTAGACGCTTTTCCTTTCTCAGGGGAAAAAGCCCTTTTCGCGACGGTGAAGCTCGCTTTTGTTTTTTCTTGTTGGCCAATTACCTGCGAGCAACATTTCTGGCAAGGACTCGTTGAGGTTACAATGATTTACGTTTTTCTAGAGCCATTAACACGAAAACAAAATACCCCTACGTCTTATCATGGAAACAACTACATCTACAACTATCAATCAATGGATAAGATAAGAATGGGATAAATTATAATTTCGCCCCTCAACATCTCTGTCAATAAATGTTATTGCAATCAGGAGAGAGGGTTAGGTATAAGAAAGTCTGAGATATTCGTTTTTACGTGTAAATCAAAAACTAGCTCTAGAATGGAATACTTAGGGCCGGTTTATCGAATCTCCTATCAAATCTCTCATCAAAGAGATAATGCGAGAATCAAAGTAGTTTATGATCTGTATGTTGATCTCTAAAATGTTGGTGAATCAATAGAATTACCAATTGATGGCCCATTAGCTGTTTGGAGTTTGATAGACAAGAACATAGATACCACCCCAACAATGTTAAAATCCCATATAACAATGAGGTAACCTCACTATGCGTGCACTTCCATCTGGTTGTGTTGTGGTAACCCTTTAAAGATTGAGGAGTACCGGCTACCCATAGGGACATTATGGCAGCCCGATTTGGAAATGAACTCAAATTTATTGTGGATCGAAATGATACCTTGACGTCGGGTTTGAACGAGAGGTACCTGCAAACTACGAATGGATATCATAGAAAAGAGAGATTTCTACCTTTAATTCAAACAGCTAAATCATCATATCATTTACGTATTACAATTGATAAACCTAAACACGTGCTGGTGAAGTTCAGTTGTTGCTCAGCGTACCGTCAACAGTACATTCGTTTGTGTTGGTCTGCAACGCACATTAGTTTCCAATGCCCTTTACATTTACGAACTAAATACAAATAAACGAGTACGTAAATATATGATTTTTACTGTATGTGGTCAACGACATGGCGAGATGTAGGTAAATAGGAAAGCAGCAGGCAAACATGGATTGTGCAGAGACTTGTAGTTCAGGCGGTTTCCCAAATACTATGGTAGCGGCAAACACTGCCTGATTTGAGACGCAAGAGCACCTATTGAAATCAAACTTCAAGTTCCTTGGAGTTTGATATTCATTTGTCCGCTATCTTGTATTGATAAACACCACCTCACTCACTAATCAATCATTTTCGATGATGGCCAATCAAACTCCTTAACAAATGCGATTGATTAACCGGCTCTAAGATCCACAAATTCCCTCACCAAGTGCAGTTTGAAATACCTGGTTTTCGACCAGTTTTCCTCCAATTTTGATGAAAATTTTTATAGAATGTGCGGACTATGCAGTAGATGGTGCCCTATGAATTTCATCGCTCAGAAATCACCACCTCAATCTGCGCATTCACAAACGTAAAATCCACGAATCATCATTTTCGTATCAAAATCATCAGCCCAAAAATCAATACTTTACCATGTGCTTGCACAACGTGAAATCCGTTAAGCATACTTCATTCTGGTTCTTGCTAAACATTTGGAAGATTTACAGGAAATTTGGAAGATTATATTAGATTAGATTCAATAATGTAATATAAATTTCAACTCGATTGTATCGTTATCTATTCCGCTTTTGAAATAGCACGACAGAACCGCAGCACGTATTGCGTAGGTACGTGTCGACTCACAAACGAAAGAGTTGATATCTGCGGGAACATGTTCTGTGGTATTTTCGACTAGTGAATCGTTGTAACAAGCTTTTATTCCACATCTTTTAAGATTAAGAATCTTTCAAGTTTATTCACAAATTTAATGATCTACGTGCCTCGAGCAACTTGTTTTTTGATATGTTCCTTTCACCAGAGCTTGGCATCTAGCTATGTAAAAAAAGCAATTCATATTTCATTATGGCAAAGAGGGGAGAAGCGGCATCATGAGGTATTTTTAAGTGGATCCAGCAAAATCACGATCTAAGGGCCCTCGCCCACTGTCAACTTTTTCTAGGCAAATATTTAGTTACCTTGAGGAGGTTGAAATGAATCACACAGCCTTTAACTGCAACCCCGCGCACGAGCATTTTTCAATCACGGCAACTAAAAAACGCTGCAAATTCTTTCACTGGGGTTTATTATTCAATTGGCTTGCGTTCATGATTTGAATTTCTACTAAGCTTTGGAGTGTGCGTGTTTCAAGGTTATAGAGCGATTATTGAATTTCAGGAGATATGCATAGATCACACATATATATATCTGTTTTCAACCAAAATACCTATTTCGATTGATCAGTTGATCATATTTGTGTGCCTCCTGAAATTCAATAATCGCTCTATCACTTGTGAAACACGCACACTCCAAAGCTTAGTAGAAATTCAAATCATGAACGCAAGCCAATTGAATAATAAACCCCAGTGAAAGAATTTGCAGCGTTTCATGCATATCAGAATGCTTCAACCCGTGCATCGGCTACAAGGCCTTTTAGGAGTTCACTCCAGTATCCACATTACTACATCACTACGTCACAAGTTGCTGATATCAAAACAAAAACGATAATAAACCAAAATTAACGTTTATAATGTTGGCACCATAAATCGGGCCATACATAGGGATATATATTTGAGCTACGGACCAAAATTCGATTCTGGAAAGTTGTTCAAAAAGAGACAAATTTAGGCCGCCTTGACTTTTTTTTAGAGGCTTCGTTTCAGGATTTTACGTGTTAAACTTTGACTAAAAAGCCATAACTCCCTTGTTTTTAAATTAATTGAGAAAGCTGGCTCATTTTTAAAGCAATTGGGGCGTCGTCGGACCAAATGGATTTTTCCTGAAAATTTCAGATCTTTTGCTCCTGCCGTTTGGGAAAAATCGTGCGTACGGCTAGCCCAAGACCTCACGGACGGAAAATTTTTTATTGCAGATTCGAAATCTTTGAAACGTAAACCATTACAAAAATTTTCACATATTTCAAAAATGAGCGATTAAAGTAAAGTCGATAACAAAAGTGCGTCGAAACTTTTCCTTAAGTTGGTTTTGAAATTCAATAATTGCTCATTTCTTAAAATATTTTCAAAGACGATAATTTTTTATTTCTATAGAGCCCTGCCCACCTACATAAATTTCAAGTGCATAGCGGGCTGCCGTTACGACCTCAAATATGGGAACGGGACTTGGATTTTTGAGTTTGTGTCAGTCGTCAAGTGTGGTAGCATTGTAGCCTTTTGCAGTTGTGTAGTGTGTGAAGACTGCAAACAAACACACTTTTGCATAATCTCAGTTTTATTATGAATAATTTAAAAATTGAGAAAGAGTTTTTAAGAAGGTAAAGGTAGAGGACAGAATCGTAAACTTTCTAAACCATTTCTACATAGATATCTAAATACATAGTTTTTCCGAGATTACCTTTTATATTGATCAGTCAGATAAATATCTAATCGTAACCAAGTTGAAGTTCATTTCAGGAATAAACAAATGATTTAATCGTTGTCCTTATATTCGTAATTCATAACGCAAGCCAATTGAATTATCTCGTAGGTAAAGAAGAATTTGCAGCGTTTCATCATATCAGAATGCTTCAACCCGTGCATCGGCTACAAGGCCTTTTAGGAGTTCACTCCAGTATCCACATTACTACATCACTACGTCACAAGGTTACTGATATCAAAACAAAAACGATAATAAACCAAAATAACGCAAATGTTGGCACCATAAATCGGGCCATACATAGGGAATGGTTTGAGCTACGGACCTGGGGAGGGCTCATTCGATTCCTCGTGGAAAGTTGTTCAAAAAGAGTCCAAATTTAGGCCGCCTTGACTTTTTTTGAGGTTTTTAGGGATTTTACAAAACTTTGACAACCCTTAAAGGGCACTTTAAATTAAGTGAGAAAGCTGGCTCAAGAATTGGGGCGTCGTCGGACCAACATAGATTTTTCCTGAAAATTTCAGCTTTTTCGCTTCAGCCGTTTGGGAGAAATCGTGCGTACGGCGGACGGACGGAAAATTTTTTATTGCAGATTCGGATTCTAACCCTTTGAAACGTAAACCATGAAATTTTCAGGGGGGTTGGAATTTTCTTAATTTTTCATGAGCGATTACAATGGTTTATTATTGAGTAATAAACCAAAAGTGCGTCGAGTTCTATTCGCCGGGTCAGTAAACAATCGTCGGGAGGAATGAGGAGTCTCGTTGATTTCTACGAACTGCAGGTATGCACGTAGGCCCATGCCCCTAAATATACTGTGGTTGTAGAGTTGTGAAGAGTCTATGAAGCTCCCATCTAGGATCTAGGGCTGATGACTGGATGGACCCAAAACGTCCTTTTCATCAGCTTCTTCCTTTTTCGTCTCAAAATGTCCGCACAAACACATGCAGCTCCGTCGAAATCTATTTAAGAGACTGGCCTGAAGGGCAATTATTTAGTTGCCAGTGCGCGGTGGTGGGAACTCCCCGGCAACTAAATAGTTACCAGCGATTAACCTTGCTGGTGATTGAAGTTCCAGTGCCGGTCTAAACGTATTTCTCACTGAAATAACACACAAACCAAACATGGGACGTCCCTCGTCATTTACCATATCATGTTTATTGTATCTATTCATTCAATCTTCTGCAAAATACTGTTTTAGTGAATAAAATAACCATGTATTGTTCTTTCTCTTTCCTCCAGGATCCGAGGTTCAACAGCGAGATCGACATGAGGACAGGATACAAAACCAACACGATACTGAGCGGTCCCATCTGCAACTACGAGGGAGAAGTCATCGGCGTCGCCCAGATTATCAACAAAACCGACGGCACTACCGAATTCACCCAGCGAGACGTCGAGGTAAAACTTTTCTTAGTCTGCTCAGGGATGCATTGAGATAACAAAGATTTTTAGTTTTCTCTTCGCGGTAGCAAAAGGTTGTAAAAGATGAAAGAAGAACAGTTGGGCGTATTAGCATATCTTTATAATCCTCAACGTATCCCGCCTACAAGGAAATGAGAAAGCCCTACTGCGAGATTACTTCATCTCAGCTTCATTATAAAACGCGGCTCATTCTCTCTGGAGGAAAAATGTTCCAACTACCACAGTTACTTACCTCGCTGTTTTGTTTTGCCAAGACTAGCTGGAAGATGCCTCCAGGGGGCGGACCACATCGCTGTCATGATCGAATTCAATTCATGAGACTTGATTTCCTGGTCAACCTTCATCTAATTTTCCTTCCATACATGAACTTTAGTTTAGCTCCAAGCGGTCATCAGATTAACACAATTTCCCTTCCCAAGAACTACTGGTAGATGCGTTGGATATGGGAAGCATTATTGTTAGCTTAAATCCTTCAGCCGGAATCGCAAATTTTTTTCAGCTTTTCAATGATTGATTTGATTTTTGTCTTCAGAGAACCGGAAATGAATTAGCCAAAGGAATATCTCATTATAGTTACCCTAAAGTCTGTAGAACTGTCAATTGCACCACTTCTGAAATATTGATGTTCAAATTCAAAATTTATTTAATTTGGCGATAGACGTTGGGTTGTGTTGAATCCTTGACATTTTCCTTACTAGAAGACATTTTATACCCATCATAACTTCGAAACGAAAGTCCGATCAAAATAACACAGGTTTAGAAAAAACGGGTTACTTGTAGGCTACTCGGAAAAAATCATCCAGCTTCAGCTTTATTTGGTGCTGAAGGCAAATCTGATATCCGTTTTTTCGGTGACGTCCAAATTTTCGAGATATTGACGACTTTGTTTTTCCGACCTTCTACAGTCCAGAAAATCACGGATAATCATGAATATGTCTAAAAAAGTAAAAAAAAAATCTCTTCTAACTGGATATATATTGCTAATTCCAAACTTATAAAACCAGAAAAATATGACATTTTGGTTTTTTTCAATGAAAAATTTCAAAAACTTTGGAGTGGTGGTTTTTTTTTTTTTTTTTCAAAATTCAATAAACCATTGTAATTATTTTGAAAAAAAAACTCTAACCCCCCCTGAAAATTTCATGGTTTGATCACTAGGTTCAACTGCGATCAAAACAAACAATTTTGTTTTTGTTTTTGTGTCTTTTGATTGCAGTAACTTAGTGATGTAGTGAATGTGGATACTGGAGTGAACTCCTAAAAGGGTTTATAGCCGATACACGGGTTGAAGCATTCTGATATGCATGCTCCGTCTAACGAAATGTAAAATTTTCAAATAGAATATTTTTCCATTGGAATCGCTCTTGATAATCGCAAATCGGGCCATACATCTGCAAATTCTTTCGGACTGGGGGGTTTATTATTCAATGATTCATGATTTGAATTTCTACTAAGCTTGCCTTTTTTTGAGGTTTTTGTGGTGTTTCACTGGTGATAGAGCGATTATTGAATTTGAGGAGTATGTATAGAGCACGTATATCTGTTTCCAACCAAAATACCTATTTGGATTGATCAGTTGATCATATTTGTGTGCCTCCTGAAATGCAATAATCTGCCCATCACCTGTGAAACACGCACCATCCAATTTTCCTTAGTAGAAATTCAAGTCATGAATCATTGAATAATAAACCAAATATAAACATGACATTTTGTAGAGACAAAAAATAAGATATCTTCAAAAACGTTTTTTTTCCAAATTCAAAATCTGTCAGAGTTTTTTACATTTGTACTTTATACCGTCCAGAGTAAAAACGATTATCGTTGAACATTTTATTTCATCAAAGTCTTGTAGGTTGATCGTCTCTGCGTCGAATGAAACTAATCGCGATTCGGTTCCTTTCATAATATGGAAGCTATGATTTCTTTAAATGTTTACCCATTTTAACCATATAGTAGAACATGCTCCTTCCAAGAGGTCTGGTTCCAAGAGGATTCTGCCCGCAACACTCAGCCGATGCTGGAGGGCGTCTGGTATATCTCCCGATTTGGCGTATTCAAGAATTGGGAACGGCAAACTAACCATCTCCATCAAAACCCCTGGAGTCGGCAATGCATCTTGATTGCAGCAAAACTCATTTCCGGGGAATACATAGAACGTTGAGCCATGAATTCATTACGACATAAAGATGTTTTTATTCATCAGGAACAATTTAAGAACTAATTGCGTCGGAAAACAAAATCTGATAGTTTTTAGTTCAGAAACTTTTGTAATAGATTTTGTATGAGCGTTTCGGCTATGAGTGGCGGTCCCTTCATCCTTTCTTTCGGCAATGCGTTGTCCCTTTGAAGGCAAAAACAATACTCTCATTTGTCTGGTATGCCTTCATATTGCAGTCCCAGAAGCCTTGGTACTTGTTTTCTGTTGACATCTTGGTCGAACCTTTGTTCCTCGCTGAAATGACCTGGGTTGTGAGGGAATTGTCCCAACTGACTGAAGAGAGAATGCATGATTTTTGCCTCAAAGTTCTGTTGTATTGCCGACTCCAGAGGTTCATGTTCTACGATGTGGTCAAAATTGATAAAAACTTTTTGAAAAAATCATAGCTCCCTCACGTTGAAGGTACAGAATCGCTTTTTGCGTTTGTCGCATTTGACGCAGAATCGATCCATCTACACGACTTCGTTAGAATCGAATTTTTAAAGATCATATATTTCTCTAGTTTTAGATCTCATGATATGTACGAGTATATATTCGAAATCAGCGATACATTTCCTGTAAGGAGAGATTTTGTAGGCATCTGAACGATTATTAGCGATTTTCTTAACCAAAAACTCTGCAATTTCTTTCACTGGGGTTTATTATCAATTTCATTCATTTGGCTTGCATTCACAATTTGAATTTCTACTAAGCTATGGAGTGTGCGTGCTCTATGCAAATCTCCCGAAGTTCAATAATCGCTCTATCGCCTGTGAAAGACGCACACTCCAAAGCTTAGTAGAAATTCAAATCATGAATCATTGAATAATAAACCCCAGTGAAAGAATTTGCAGTGTTTCATGCATATCAGAATACTTCAACCCGTGTATTGGCTTTTAGGAGTTCACTCCAGTATCCACATTCATTACATCACTAGGTTACTGCGATCGAAAAAAAAACGCTGTTGTTTTTGTTTTGATTGCAGTAACCTAGTGATGTAGTGAATGTGGATGCAAATGTTGGCAGCATAAGATCATGCGATACATCGGGAATGGTTTGAGCTACTGACCTGGGGAGGGGCTCATTCGATTCCTCATGGAAAGTTCTTCAAAAAAAAGTCCACATTTAGGCCGCCTTGGTTTTTTGGAGGTTTTTAGGGATTTTACAAAACTTTGACAACCCTTAAAGGGCACTTTAAATTAAGTTAGAGAGCTGGCTAAAGAATTGAGGCGTTGTCGGACCAATATTGATTTTCCCTGAAAATTTCAGATTTTTGGCTCCAGTCATTTGGGAGAAAACGTGCGTACGGCGTGCGGCGGACGGACGGAAAAATTTTTATTGCAGATTTGGGTTCTACACCCTTTAAAACGTAAACCATGAAATTTTCAGGTGGGGTTAGAATTTTTTTTTTTTTTTTTCAAGAGCGATTAAGTACAAGACAAATCTCGAAAATTTGGACGTGACTGGAAAAAACTGTACTAAGTTTTGCTTCAACACCCCAATAAAGTTTTAGTTGAAGGTTTTTTCCGAGGCAACTGCAACTGACCTTTTTTTAAAACCTGTATAATTTAAAATGGAATTTACATGTACATGATCAATTTTAATTAGCAAAACATTTAGATGGATAAGGACTAGTATCATGATTTAAATATGTTTAAATTCTCTATAGTTTAAACAAAATCTGTTATTCCGGCTTAACTGTAATAGTTTTAGTTAATGATATAATGATGTACGTATATTTTTATTATTAACTATCGGTAAAATAGATATCAAGACAAACGCTTGAAAGATAACAACTTCACTGTAAAACTCTCCTAAAATAAAAAGGTTTAGAGTTACTCAGTCTCTTGTTCAATCGAATAACATAATCCAAGTTTCTCCTTTAAATTCTAGGTTTTTAATTATTCACGCGTTCGTTGAGGTTTTTCTTTGAGCAACTAAACGAAGTTTATCCAGTTTGTAAAGGATTAAAAACCTTTAACTTTATAGACCTCCACATGCACTAAATGCACGTAGTGTCATTTAGTCTAAATTTGAATGTGCCAAATGGGTAGGTACCTAATGTTTCACTTCCCACAAACCGCTCCAACATCATGTTTCTACCTACGTCTTCAGATTTGATACACACCCGAAAACTAGATGCAGAACGAATTTCCCAATAGGCAATTCAGCCTATTTCAAAATACTATCTACAAAATTTGGGGAAAACAAATTTGATTTGGGGTTTAAAATCACACTAACACAACTAAAGTTATGCTATTCGTGCTTACAATTTGCTTTCACTCAAATCTTGAAGCAAATTCCTTCATTTTAAAAACCTCTCTATTCCAGCGGGAATCTTTTTCTCTTTCAGGTGTTTCAGAGATACTTGACGTTCTGCGGAATAGGGATTCAAAATGCTCAACTTTTCGAAATGTCGGTCCAGGAGTTCAAGAGAAATCAAGTAAGTTGTTAGTCTTGTTTTAAAGTTTAAAAAAAAATCTTAATAATGGAGAGATATAACCTATCTTTAAGATATCTTTAAGATTCTGTTATTCCTACAGAATGGAATAGTTACTAAATGTAAGTAGGTACTTCGAGTGGTTGCAATGCCTTTACTTTAACTAATCTTGGAGTTTGTAGTAATAAACACTCAAAAATGATTAGCAAGTTGCCTAATTACTAATAAACATATACAGGGTCCCCCACGAGTTACGCACAACCCGACTCCTACGTGTTCTACAACTCCTTTCCAACCAAAAGCATCTCTTAGCAATTTTTCTAAGAGGCCTCGTTTCCGAGTTATTCGCAATTCAAGATTTTTTTCGTGTTTTCGATCTTATGTCATTAAAACTGTCATAACTCCCTCAATTTTGGATATAGCTCAAATTTGATGACACCTTTGGAAAGAGCGTTAAATTTTCTATCTATTTGATTTCAGACAACATTTTTTTATTGCATTGAAAATGTGCAATTGCCGCGCGAAATGACAGTTTTGTCAAAATCTTGAAATCGCCTGTTTTTCATCTCGCCTAGCAACCCCATTAATACTTGACGCGGAACTGTGCAGGCCTGATAAAACGTGCGACAAAATGTCAGCTTTCCAACGGTGTAGTCGTTTTGGTTTTTAAATATATTTTTAGTTAAGGAAATGGTGTTTAACTGCAGAAACACGGGTTTTCTGTTAAATTTGAGGTTTTTTCAAAAGTCTTGGAAAAAGGTTGGAGGCGGGGAGTTTTTCCTGAAACCCGCATTGATTTCCCTCCTCAGAAAACAGGTGAATGAATGATGAATGAGTGATGAATCTCTCTATTTCCTTAAAAAAAAAAATTACCTGAGTTGAAGTTTTGACTAGAAAAACGGTAACTGAATACTTGGTTGGAAATGTGTTTTGTAGCTAATCTGATTAAAATGTTAATGCTCTGTCCAACGGTGGAATACAGTGTCAATTCGCATAATAAATAAAGGAGTAGGACTCACGAAAGAAATTTTGAAACTGAAAGAACTCAAAAACGAAGCCTCAAAACTTTTAATATGAAGCACTTAAAAAAAATTACTCGTAGAACCGATCCCTGAATTTCGGTCGGTCGAGACTGATGCACCCAGTATACATAACTATAGAAACTAAATGATTAGCAATATCTAGTCTGTAAGTACCTCAACTGTACTGCCACAATAGTTTAAACTTTCTGTCACTGAAATGAAACAAATTATAAGAAACTTATTTCTGGGAGTTTAGTTTTATTTTTCAATAGTTTTAACATCAAAAGTGTACGTTAAAGCGACGTTAAGATTCATGAACTACTCCCACTAAGGCCTAATTTCATGTCCCCCAACTTGTACACCCGCTAATTTGAATCATACCTATTTGTCTACTGTTATCAAACTAATCGTTCATTTTTTAGATACTTTTGAATTTGGCGAGGTCGATATTTGAAGAGCAGAGTAACTTGGAGAGACTGGTGACTAAAATCATGACCGAAGCCCGAGATCTTCTCAAATGTGAAAGCTGCGCCGTTTTTCTCTTGGATACCCATTGCGGGGAAGAGGTAAGACCATAACAACTCTTACACTTCACGAAAGATGGGGGAGTGTCCGACTTGAAGGTGGACATCCTGCCGAGGGTGAATTATATACCAACTTGTTACGCAAACATTTCGTATGACACGTATTTTTCACTCATCTTAAAACCTGAGTTTTTACCTTTTCAAAAGACGAGAGGTACTAAATTTGGCTTGAATGATTTGTATCCAAGTATGTTTGTTTGCACCTTAAGCCCTCGATTTCTAAACCGATTTTTCTCGGGTTGGTCTCAAATCGTTCGTTCCTCTTCTAAGAGCCTTCTAGGAACTGAATCAGGAATCATTCTGGCTACACGGGCACGTAGGTGACCAATCGCCACCAAAATGGTTTTGATTTGTATTTTTGAGAAGGTAAATAAATAAAAAAATAAATAAATAAAATCGATCTGTATATCATCATTCAATCTGTTTCAGATGATACTGGAGAGTATGGTTGTTCAGACGACCAAAGCCATCGCGGAAAGGAAGCCTTTGTGCCGGAGGGAGGTTTGTATCTTGTTGTCTTAAAACCCTTATTGTATAGTATATAAGCATACCAGCCCAATCCCCTATCATCGTATCGTAACACTCTGAGAGAGAATGAATGAGTCGTCAAATTGGTTTGAAATTCCTCTTCAATGACCACACTCTCAGATCCGTTATAAAATTCTGAATCAATGGGAAGGATGTTGGTGATCCTACAATCAAACTAAAAACCTAAGTTTTCAACTGCAAAAACTAATTTTGGTTTATTATTTTCAACAATGAACCTTTACAATCTCCTAAGAAAAAAAATGTTCAACTCCCTCTAACGTTTACGTTTCGAGATACTCAGATTTAAAATTTAAAATTTGAAAAATCCTACCGTCCGAATTTTCGCTCAATATTATCCGTATTTGTAGGTCTGCAGTACACATTCGCCTACTTGAAAAGAAAAAATGTTACGGTATAAGAGTGTTGATTTAAAATATTTGGTGTGAAATCGAAACAAGGGGCTAGCCATAGGATTTCAGCCTATTCTCTGTCGGCAAAATGAAGTGACGGTGGGTGAAGATGAATGTGACTCGCTCAGAAAACTTGGGCGCGGGTGGATTTCAAAGTTTTCCCGAGTGAATTCAACTCTTGACAGCCCCATATTCATCGAACTTCTAACTGGTTCAGAACGTTGCATCTCATTTGTGTATGCAGCGCTCATCTCATGACTGGGGTTTCTAGGAAGAGTGATGAGTTTCCTTTACTTCGTTGTATTATCTAATAACACTGTAGTACCTTTGTGCTCTGCCACATAACAGAGAAAGAACCTGCTTAATCCGCCGTGATTAACTCTGACACAGGTGTATCTTTTCCATGTACTGATTCACATCTTTGGTTCTGTACCTCAACAGCAACTCTCGAAGAAATTTAACCTATGACTGCATTGGTTAATCTGTTTCGATAGGTACTTATACCTACCACTGGATACCATTCTCGAACGGTGTAACTAACTCATTTCTGGAGAAGGAAAAATACTACCCTACAATTAGGTAGGTGCCCTTCAAGTGCACCTCATCTTCCCTCCCCATACTAAATCAACTTCATCTTTCTCGTCAGTTACTGTTATGAACATGAATTATAGTAGTAACTCTAACAGTTATAAATGATTTGAATTATGTAATGTGTGGTTAGGGTATTATAAAAATACGGACACGAGCTTTCCAAATAGAAAATAAAACGTTATATTAAGACAAAGTTTATCTTGGTTGGACTCACCTAACCTGGCGTCAGGGAAAAATAGAAAATGAAACGAACAACTTATAGCTTGGGTTGAAAAGAAAATAATAAGATGCAAAGAATAATTTTCTTCTGGATGGGCGATGATTTTGATCGTTGACTTCCGGGGAGTTAAAGGTGAGGAAAAGTGCCGACGGAGATAATATGGGTACGTCGTATCGGCAGGCTTATCGTGGCGACAGACGAACAAGCCGCGATCGAAAGTCCTGAGGGAATGAGTGGAGTCACAGGAGTGAAGAGAACTTCCAGAAGTTAAACGGGTAGAAGCCGTATACGACGCGGGATACAGCGACCGTTGTCGCGCTAAATAGCGAGAACAAAGCGCACGTTTCACAGTGGGAAGTTTCGCATACGTATGATCTCGACATACCAAATATAGGTTCAATGTCGGTTAACCTGTTGGGGTAAGAAAGCCTTCGCAACATGACACAAAGCGATTTTAGGCCACAAATCCGGTACCCTCCTGGAAGTTGTAATTCTTCTGGTATTTCCAAAGCAATTCGCAGTACTGGTAAATCATGCCTCCGGAATCGAAACATATTTATCACTTCTTCTTCCGTCCACACGTTTAAATCAAACTGTCCATATCTAACACTTCGTAATTGTGGGGTCCGCCAAGTAGCATACAGCTCCAAATAACGATCCATCGCCTCATCCATCTCGTCTTCTTCAATGACACCTTCATTGAGAAGGCGAAGAAACACTTGGAGTTCATCCATAATAGATTAATAAGTGGGAAAAATACTAAACACTTGTACAATGCCGACCACGGGATATGAGACATAGGTAAAATGGGTTATAAATGTGGAAGGTTATGTTACTGCCAACTCGTCAAGGGAAGACGTATAGGAGAACCGCGGAAAACCGATTCAAGACGGTTCGTCATGACGGCTTGCATGACGGACGGGACGTCACGCATGCGCAGTCTGCATTTTTCTCCACACGGTACCGTCCAGGACGTCGCGTGAACCGCACCAAAAAGTCTTCACTGTCGGTCCGTCAAAAGATTCGGACGGCATCAGATAGCCCCGCCCCTCCTCCGGCGCAGGTAGATATCGCCTTCATCTCAATTGAAGAAAGGCTCCGGCTGCTCCTCGATAAGCGTAGTCAACATCGCCGGTCAGGGGGCAAAACGACGGTGTATATGAGATAAAAGGAATACAAAATAAACAAGTTGCTCCTAACAACAAAATAACATTAAAAGCTTCACGATTCTGAACAGTTACTATTCAGAGTGCATTAATTGTTTCAAAACGTTCTGGTTGGTCCATTGCTTCAAACGAGTGGGTGGATGAATCATACAGTTACCGTGTTCCCGCAACTTTTCTGATTCCGTCTAATAAGCTCTTTTGAAGCTCAGAGTATAGATGGGTATTTTAACCCTAGATACTAAAGAACTTTTTGAATTAAAAGGTTCGTGTTTTTCCAACTCTGCCCTTGTATAGACCTACGATCTCCTGGTTACCAGGGAACGCCCTTCCTTCCAAAAAGTCTACCTGTTTGTGAACCAATTATAAGTCCTTGGTAATAGCAAAGGCAACCAACGACTACCCTGACTCCTTATTAACTCACAACGTAGTACAATTACCAGCATGAGCATTAATTTTACGATGATTTACTTGTTGTTTCAGAGCAATAACGTGAACGTCAACGACATTCTGCTGCCGCAGGCCGATGCTAAGGTAGGTAATTAAGCTTCCAATCCTACCAAGAAGCCAGTAGGTTTCATAGGAATAGTAGGTTAGGGGCTGAACTGAACCTGTGGGTGCATATCGTACCTCACTGAACAACAACTAGGTTCAAGCTATTTCAACTGGCTAATTTATTGAAAATTAATATCAGACTGTACTCGCCTCACAGCGAAACACGCCCACCATGTATTTAGAAGAAAAGGTGATAAGATAAAGTATCTAAATTGGCGATCACCATTGGCATCCCCTCGCACCATGAAAACGAACAGAAAAATCCCAATGTAGGGATGTACTTATGGTCACTAACAGCTTTGTGAAGCTACTGTTACGTAAGACTGTGAGTGCGACTACCCTTTCCTAAATAGTACACATTTTGCTTCCGAGTCTACCAAGGTAGCGGAAGCATTGTTTTCACTTTCGGAATGTGAAAATTTTTTTGTCTCCAAAATCAAAAATTCCACTCGCATTTTGCGTTTTAGACCTTTCTGAACAATTTTGGTTCCGCGTCTGTCTGTGTGTCTGTCTGTCAGCAAATCCTTGTTACGTGTAAAACTACGCGAAGTTATAGTCCGATTTTGATGAAATTTTCAGGGATTGTTTATATGGTCCCTATAGGTTTCATGACCCCCGGATCAATAGTAGCCTCTGCGCATGCGCAAGATATATACAGCCACTGTGCGTAGGGATGACGGCAGTTGGGTACTTTGCAACGACGCTGCAGTCAACCCAACATTATTTGATCCGTCATTGAACGATGCTTATATTTTATTTTTAGAAATGTCATAATAATTATTTATCACTTCAGTCATCTATCCATTCAGCGTCAATGTCAATTTTTATTGTTAGGTATATTTTATAGTTTGTTCAATAGTTGAACATGCCTACCTTTATTTTCTCAAGTTATGCTCCTGCATAACAATAAATTTACCCTAATTCAATATTTACTTCGCCTAATTGAACGAAGTTCTTTAGTCAATAATAATTTTCAATGATCTATACAGTCATGTTATGGATACGAGGAAGCTATGTGCCACACCCACTTGGCAGAAGTTTTTTTAGATTTCGCGAGTAGCAAATTGTTTTTAGTAATATTTAAAAAACTTCTATAAATTGTGAAAACTACCTCTACTCTTCGTAAATTCCCATTTAGGCACATCTCAGTAGGTGAGTAATGATGATAACTAATTGTTATATTCTATGTATTTTGGACAACACCACAACAAATTTGCCCACAAAAATGTTTCAATTCTCAATTTCGATTGTTCTAATACCTTGTTATTTGAATACCAATTAATCAAACATTGATAGAATCCATTAAAACCGGTAATCACGAGAGTTGGTTTCCGTGAGGTGTTGGAGGGAGAAATATGAAGTACCAAATATAAATTGTACCGATTTTTAGAAAGTAGGTTAGCTCCAACTGCAGGTTGACCCGATCTCAAGTTTTAAGAACGCTTGTGGTGAAACCAATATCACTCTAATGTAAACATCATTTTCTATGTCGCTCCATTAGAAGAGGCTAATTTCGGTCTGATGAATGTTTTCATTTTTTAGTGGCATCGTTTAAGATTTTGGGATCAACAAGTTCATATTTTTGGCATATCAATTACACTTTTCACAAACCCAACTAATCCAACATTCCGCCCCATATAATGATCAATAAATGTTTTTTCTCCCTCTCTTTTTTGATTATACCGTTAGGAAACTGAGATTCTGGCACATATCTCGGGACTAGAGGCTAAAATTCATCTACGAATCAGAAGGACCTATGAACAATTTAAAAAGAAAACTAGTGACAAGTCAGGGAACGAGAATTCGTTCATGTTTCTATTTTTGTGTGCATTGTAGAATGGGAAAAAGGAAAAAGGGCGAGCCTTGAAAAGATTGTGCTTGAACATAACATTTAAAAAATCAACTGTTAAACTTGCCCGGACACAAGATTGTTTTCTTTTTATGGAATCATCCTTACCTCAAATTTCTTATGTGATTAATACAATAATTTTTCCACTCAGATGAAATTCACAACCGTCTTTGAATTGAGATCCGAGTCACACAAGGCCGTCGTCTACAGTCCTACCCAAGAATTCCTTGATTCCCGACTGGCTCAAATAGCAAGCTATGTCGCATCTACTGGTCAAGTAAGTTGTTTTTAAGTTGTTCTAGGAGATCTAAGGTAGTCTAACCACAAACTTTAATGAAAATATTTAGTAGGACCCTATCTAATAAATAGATACCTAGTATATGCGGGTTAGTAGAGTTTTCTAAATTTACAGTTGGATCATGGCTAACATTGGTTCAAAATAGTTCCTTGTTGCTGTGTATTGGGTATAGGCATCAGGTAGTAGAAGATTTTGAAGCATTACATTCAAGATTATAGGAACTTAGATAGAAATTAAATTCTCTTATGCTCGTATGCTTTTGTTTATTTTTAGATCCTCAATATAGGTGATGTGGCTTCGTGGATGAACCAAAAAGTTACGAGTGATGGAGACAGTCTAGTGGCGAGGTGCATCCTCTGCATGCCCATCATCAATGGGCAAAAGCAAGTGATTGGAGTCGCCCAGCTCATAAATAAAGTGAGATACCAGGATGAAATAATTTCTTCACAGTTATGAATTGAACCGCACATACTGCTTTATTAGCTTCCATTAATAAACACACACTCACTTTAGTAGGCTTTGAGAGGAATGTAGCAACTTCACATTTTGATAGGAAGAAGTATCCAGCTGCAGATGAATAGTTCTCACTGGTCACTCTGTAAAGCCTATTATAATCACACCGCTAATCACATCTTTTCTCCTTTAAACGTTTGTCCATTAAAGATTGTGTGAAGCATCACTCCATTATTGTGCAGTAGTTTCCTCCCTAATAGGTTGGGTCAGGTAGGGCAGAGGGATACACTTGTCTCTTGGTCTCAGGATTTTTGTAGATTTGGTGAGGGCGAGAGAGTTCACGCAGGTAATTTACAGGTCATCTGGCATTAAAAAAGCGGGACAGTAGACCTCTATGGTTCTACACCCAAATCATTTAAATGATTAATTTTACACATTTAAGTACCGAAGACGAAAAATTGCCTATGCAACCTACAAATATGGGATTCTAGCTCAGAGGAGGGGAGCTAGTAAACAGAGATGAAAGCTACGGCTGGGGGGGGGGGGCTGACAAGGGTTTACGTGAGCGCATTCTGTGTTCATAAACGGTACTTACTAAGCCTAACCAACTCCCTGGAAAAATCTGTAGATTCAACCAGAGCACCAGAGAGGCTAGTGCTTACCAAGGTGGCAGGTACACGAATGACCCCCTTGGGTGGACGGAAAAGTGGTGATGCTGGGATAACAAAGGGCAGAAGGAGCCCACCCGAAGGTTAGTTGAAGGAGTGTTGAGCGGGGGGGGGGGGGGGGGACTAAGAACACAATTGAGATCAGTCTGGTAGTTTATGTGGGTTCCATGGGGTGTCAGCAAAGTGCGAAATAGTGTTGGAATTACCCTTGATAATTAAGGGCATTTGCGTAGCAGTTCCTGTAACCGCTGCAAGTGTCAGATGGTTGGGGGGAAGCAGGTAGATGATAACTTCTTCTCTTCCAGCTTCATGTATGTCCACGCTTGGTGGTGCTAACGTTAAGGCCTAGGGTAGTAGACTGTAGAAGGTAGGGTCCGCGAAAGTCAATGGTGGGGAATCCCAAGGGTCGTAACGTCATCCGGTACCCTTGTGAGACCCTCCTCTTTTCTTGCAGTCTTGGAGAAATGTTCATTGCGTTTCGTATTAACCAGTGTTCTTACAAGTGAGTGCTGTTTGATTTTTAATTCCCTAGCCCTTTTTGTCAATGGCTGGTCTCCTGGCGCCTCCCATCATAGCATTTTTCCAACTTCCCAGTGCTTGATGATCTTGTAGAACTACTATAGAACTCGTGAGACAATGTTATTGGGTTAACTATGGACCAGTTTGAGGATAAGTTTCCGGATAATCTGTCAATGTCAACTGGAAACCAGAATCTCCCAAATTTGCTTAGGACCAGTATAATATTTCTGCATTCTTACCAACTCCCATTACCTCCTCCTCAGATGTTGCCTGTAGATGCTTGCTTGAGTTATACTGCTCTCTCAAGAAAATGTGCACCAAGAATGGTATTTTCTTGAAAATATCCAAATTCATGTGGGCCTTTCTATTTTGAATTTTCATGCTGCAACGCACCGATTGTTTAGTTTCCAATCCAAGTCCCAATGGCAAATCCTTTTTGAGGTGCCACCAGTCCTCGATTCCTTCCTTGTCACACTGCATTACCCACCTTAGCTATTGACACTTGCTCTAATTCAATTTCCTAGTACAAAACAATCTACCTCTCTCCCATACACATCATCAGCCAGTTTGGGTCCAGAACAACCAAAGAGATTCATTGGATTTTATTTTAAAAATAATATATCATCTAGTATCTTTATGTAAGAAACTGCCATATACCTGTCATAAACACAACTTGTTTTATTCGTTTTAGGAGACTGGGCAACCGTTTACGGACTGTGATGTATCGATATTCGAAGCTTTTGCAATATTTTGTGGGTTAGGAATCCATAATACTCAGATGTACGAAAACGCATGTGAGTATGTTTAGAAAACAATCACGATGAAGCTTATGATAATTATTCCTATGACGATGGACTTGAATTAGTTTAGTTTACCTATTGTGTGTTATGACTGTCTTCTAAGAGAGGAAAACGATTAATAAACCATGGTTTTCAGGTAAATTAATGGCAAAACAGAAAGTTGCTCTCGAGTGCCTGTCGTATCATGCTACTGCCTCTTTGGACGAAGCTACAAAACTTTACAAAGACGATATTCCATCAGCAGAAGCTTACAACCTTTACAGGCAAGTTTTTTTTAGTCAAACATGAAGGTGTTCAATGAAATCTTGGGACTTACAACGGCCTATGAAATGAAGTTGAATTTTTCGTGGGTATATTATAAATTTACATAATGTTTTATCAGGGGATGTCTATGGTTGTTACAGTTTCAAATTCATCGATTTTGAATTGTCTGACGAAGATACCTGCAAGGCGACAATCAGGATGTTTCTCCAATGCAATCTCATTCATGAGTTTCATGTACCATATGACGTGAGTAAGAGAAGTTCAACTCCAAACCCATTCATGTTCAACACTTGTTTATACTAATCCAATGATATTAAAAGGGAACCAATGGTGCCTATAGAGTGCTTGAAAAAGTTACTCAGTAATATTTATCCTATCCTGAGAATTTTGACACGCTCTTCTACAAAGATTAGGTATAAAACCACCTAGTTATTTTCTATGATTTTCAAACTTTTAAATAACATAGGTCTGCAACCAAAAAACTGCATACGATTTTTTTACTGTTTCCCGTGGATTTTTGCTTGCTAAAACCGAAAAAAGTAATAAAAAAATTCCATCACGTCTAGTTTTCTCGCAAAACTGGTTTTTTGAATACCACATACGGTGTTATTCAGCGTTAAACCTCAATTTGGTTTGTTTCCAAGTTTTCAATTTTATAAATTGCATTTTTTCGCTCTCATATTTAGTCATGTCACTCCCAGGATTGATACGCAATGAAAGAGAGGGGATATGCTAGCTGACTGTTGTTGGATGCTCAAGAGGGATACGGACAATGCTGGAGCACGAAAACGTGTGCGACGAAGTATCAAAGAAAAAAAAAGGTTCCACAAGCAAACTGAATTAAGTTTTTGAGCATTTTGTACTGAATAGTAAACAAATACTTTATTTTATTTTGAGTTTATAGACAATACAAATTATGGTGTTTTTTCTACGTTTTTGTTTTTATGTCCCCCTCTCCCCTAATTTGCAAGAAAACTGTACGTGATGGAGGAAAATCATTTTTGGATTCAGCACACCAAAAAACATAAAATTTAGCTAAAATATTCCATGCAGCTGATCAAAAATTTGTTTTTGCAGACCTGTGTAATGCATTGTCCACAGCATTTCTCTCGCCTGGATTCAATCACATGGTCTCGTAGGACAGCGAGGATGGCGTGTCTCTGATTCATCACCCTAACTTGTGACTCCAACACAAGTACCTTAAAATCTGATATCTTTCATGGGAATGAGTAACAAGCGATGCCCAACTCACTCTAGCAATAAACGTTGAACCCAATTAGTAAAATTACTCTAATAGCAGATAGTGGAATCAAACAGTTCAGTTGACTGAATAGATCACAATGCTCACGAATTCGTTGAAAATGCATTTTTAACTGATTGTCCATTACCTAAGCCACTTACATCTATTTATTTGAATCTGCTTTTCTAAATGCATACTCTAGTACCTTTCATGTTTACTGTTTTCGAAAAAAAATGTCAATGTTTTCGCAATATACAGACGGGGAAATGAAAATTATGGTGTTGTACGGCAAAGCTTTTACAAGGTAAAGTGTTTCTGAAGTAAACGCCACTTAGAAAAGCTTGCTTACTATACAGTTTATTGTAATCAGAAATTGTTGCTCATGGAACAGAATAAAACAACCGACATCCAGTCGAGACATTCATCCTGTATTTTCTTTAATGTATTAAAATTGAATTTGAACGGGGTAGACGAAAGAATTACGCGTGGCTGCGATTCTCCGCGAGATTCTCGGGGGCGTGAATTATTTTGTAGAATTCGCGGACGGCTGGCGCGAGAAAACTTGTGTATTGTCTCAGAGGATTGATATTTCACATCGGATGAAGTGGATCGAGTAGCTTCCATGATTTGCGCAAGTTCTATGACTTTATCAAATGTTTCCAGCTGTTTAATAACTGTCGCATCTCTGATACTATCGTCCCTTACACCATGAATGAATTGAACAATTAGGGAATAATCAAGGAATGAATTGAACATTTTCAATAGTTAAATCTTTAAGACGAAATAAGTAAACGATGAACTGGTAGAGTTAGTAGGTACCTGTGCACTTACTCAGTAAACGTAAACGGCAATCCAAAATTAAGAACGAATGAGTTTTCGAAACCATATTTCATAGCTCAGTACCCTTCTCCTGTTTTCATACTAATCTATGTATACATTATTATCATTATTAATTTATTATAAATTCAAAACAATTCAATCGAGAGGGTGGTATAGATGTTTTGTTTATATCTTTGCAGGTCTTATGCCGTTGGGTACTCAGCGTTAAGAAGAATTATCGCCCCGTCAAATATCACAACTGGAGGCATGCACTAAATGTGGCACAGACCATGTTTGCCATGCTTAAGACCGGGAAAATGGAGAGGTTCATGACGGATTTAGAGGTAAGTTCTTCGTTTTGATGGAATAGGTTGGTTTTCATTTATAAACTTTCACTGGAAAAACGAAATTCTGAATCTTCTAAAATTACTTCGCACCTATTTGCTAGGTTCAGAACTACAATGTGGTTTGACATTATTCTAAGTTGGAACCTACCTGCTTCAAAGGAAACGCTGCAAATTCTTTCACTGGGGTTTATTATTCAATTGGCTTGCGTTCATGATTTGAATTTCTACTAAGCTTTGGAGTGTGCGTGTTTCACAGGTGATAGAGCGATTATTGAATTTCAGGAGATATGCATAGAGCACGTAAATCTGTTCTCAACCAAAATACCTATGGATTGATCAGTTGATCATATTTGTGTGCCTCCTGAAATTCAATAATCGCTCTATCACCTGTGAAACATGCACACTCCAAAGCTTAGTAGAAATTCAAATCATGAACGCAAGCCAATTGAATAATAAACCCCAGTGAAAGAATTTGCAGCGTTTTTTTTTTTTTTTTTTTTTTTTTTTAAATGGTTATCAGAATGTTTCAACCCGTGTATTGGCTACAAAGCCTTTTAGGAGTTCACTCCAGTATCCACATTACTACATCACTACACCACTACGTCACTAGGTTACTGATATCAACACAAAAACAATGATAAACCAAAATAACGCGAATGTTGGCACCATAAATCGGGCCATTGATCGGGAATGGTTTGACCTACGGACCTGGGGAGGGGCTCATTCGATTCCTCGAGGAGTGTTCTTCAAAAAGAGTACACATTTAGGCGGTCTTGACTTTTTTTGAGGTTTTTAGGGATTTTACAAAACTTTGACAACCCTTAAAGTTAATTAAGTGAGAGAGCTGGCTCAAGAATTGGGGCGTCGTCGGACCAACGTGGATTTTTCCTGAAAATTTCAGCTTTTTTGCTTCAGCCGTTTGGGAGATATCGTGCGTACGGCGGACGGACGGAAAATTTTTTATTGCAGATTCGGATTCTACACCCTTTGAAACGTAAACCATGGAATTTCCGGGGGGGGGGGGGGGGGGTTAGACTTTTTCTTCAAGAGCGATTACAATGTTTTATTATTGAATAATAAACCAAAAAGCCAGAAAAAAATGTGCTTATGAAATCCAATTTAAGAGCTTATAGATCTAATTTGTTCAAACTGGCATCATTTGCCATATATTATTTTAATAGATTCTCACTTGGGAGATTAATTAAATGAGTAAGTACCTACGCGTCTGAATGTAAAAAGTAGCTTTGGTATTACTGGTGACCAGTTTCTCTCTGTCTAAGCACTAAGAACTTTCTTACCGGCATTCTATCCCACAAATCGTAGGGCGATAAGCCCCTGAGGGAGACAACTCCAGTATTCAGAACATAATGACTTCTTGAAAGTTACTACAATGAGTTGAACCCTGTTCTAGGTTAGTCAGGATCGTAGCGTTTAGGTAGTTCATTTCTTAAGTTAGCCAAATGGAGAGCTTACTTCTTGTGACAAATATGGACAAACCATCAAGGATTGACCCTAACAACACAAGCCAAGCCTACTTTTAATCAATATCATGTCATAATTGTTGGCACCCAAAATGTGTTCACTTTAAATGAGTATCTGTTATTCGTACTGTTTCAAAAATGTGTTTTAATGTTTTGGTCTCTTTAGATTTTAGGGTTACTCGTCGCGTGCCTCTGCCACGATTTGGATCACAGAGGTACCAATAATGCATTCCAAACGAAAACCGAGTCCCCTCTGGCCATCCTTTACACAACCAGTACTATGGAACACCATCATTTCGACCAGTGTGTTATGATCCTTAACAGTGAAGGAAATAACATTTTCCAGGTAAGTTACAATCTCTCAACAAATTATACACCGTATTTACTTTCTACATGATAATGTGTAGGTTAGTGTATATACAGATAAAATGTATCAACGCCAAAGGTCACTTATCAATCCAGTCGCATCATCTACTGTTTGATTTTATACTTTTTTAAATTTAAATAAGTAGGTACTGTCAGTTGGAATAACGATCATAAATGTTTTATGAGCTAGTTGTGGAAAGAAATAATTTTTACTGTTCAAAGAATTATTCTCCGTCATATTTCTTACACCATTTTAAATGTACATCTAGAAAATAGAAATATTGTTATTTACATATGATTGTAAACTTTTCTTGGATGATTTTATACTGGAGCTCAGCTAAATTTGCTCGTACATTGGAGTAGGTACACATTTTTGAAATTATTGAATCAAATTGTAAGAAAGGTTCTTAAGGAACTTAAATTAAAAGTTGTTTGGAAAGCATCGATTAGCTTAGTTTCTTACAAGGTAGATAATTTGGGAGATTGTTTGGATTGGAGATTGTTACCTTATGGTAAGAAAATTAGGAGGAAAAGGGTGAAGAGAAAGTTTTAGGAGAACGGGAGACGAATTTGAGGAATACCTCAGCCAATAGATTACGACATTTCTTAAACATTTTGTGCTATTGAGCTAGATATCCATGCCTATGCAATAGCAATAGCCCCAAAAGTAGTTATGGAAGTCTCAATAGGATCGCTGGGGGATTGATGATTTGTTTTTCAAAGTTTGCTGTTTCCTAGTGGTCGTGAATGTAGTGGCCCCACCATTTCCCTCTTGTGTTACTATTAACTTCTTCAACAGCACCTATGTTATGCGCAATCGATGCGAGAGACTGATTGACTTTCATTTTCAAATTTTGCTCATTTTAAGTTTTCAAAATTAGTTCATCTTGTCCTGAAGCATGTACGAATAAAGCAGATGTTGGAAAACTGAACGCATTCACATTTACAGGCGCTTTCCCCGGAGGACTACAGGACTGTGATGCGAGTGGTTGAACAGTCTATTTTATCAACAGATCTGGCAATGTACTTCAAGAAGAAAAGCAGCTTCTTGGATCTAATTGAACAAGGAGAGTTCGACTGGCAGAGCCCGGGGAAAAAAGAATGTAAGTTTTCCATAACAAACTTAGCGAACTGTATTATCAAACTAAGTTGATAGATATCCAGGTACGCAGTACCTGTGTGACTTCATACTGACGTTGTAAAAAAAATCCGATAATAGGCTTGTAATGGCTTAGCAAAAAATGCATAACTCCCTCAAATTCAGTCTTTTACATAACAAGATTCCAAATCTGCGATGACCGTCCGCCGTGCAAGCCATAAAAGGCCTTTATCTTGATGTAAAAGTAGGTAGTCCTGCGTTCTTTTGCGTCCAAGACTCCAAGAAGGGTCTAGTTGGTTCTCTCGTCTGGCCATGCAGAAGTACAGATGGCAGGGCTCAAAAAGTGGGTTTTCAAGGGTTTGGGATTCAGGGTGTGATTTTTACTTTAATTTTAGACCCAGAATCGACTGAAATAGGTTTCAGAGCCGAAGAAATTCACGCACTGCAAATCTGAATTTCTGAGTTTGAGGATGAGTTCCGAAACCACACAATAACGGAAAACAATCACGAGTTGTTCGGGAAATAATAAACCCATGGGTTGGAATTTTCATCGTTTTTAATAATGAACTTCAAGTTCAATTTTAACACTGAAAATTATTATTCTTGTAACTTATTGATCGTCAGCCAAATTGTCATCAGAATCAACTTCACATACTATTTAGTGCAATCACTATCATGTGTAAATTTCTTTGTTTTATATTAATATAATTAGATGAATACTTGTCATCTTTTCCATGTCCAGTGCTTTGCGGTATGATGATGACGGGTTGTGACGTTGGAGCCATCGCTAAGCCGTGGGAGGTCCAGCACAAAATGGCTAAACTCGTGGCGGACGAGTTTTTTGACCAAGGAGATCTAGAGAAGCTGCAACTCAATACTCAGCCTATCGTGAGTTTCCAAGAGGTTCTTCATGAGCCCTCATCATACTAAATCACAATTAGAATTAACATAGATGTGTTGACTATTTTCAGGCGATGATGGATAGAGAACGGAAAGACGAGCTGCCGCAAATGCAAGTGGGGTTCATAGATGTGATTTGTCTTCCTTTATACAAAGTGAGAAGAAGTATATTATGGACAACTGGATTTTCATTTAGCATGTACCGTTTAGCGTAGGCCTCTGATCAGCTGCTTCTTGCTAGGGGGACCGAGGTAACCAATGAGCCAAAGGGAATAAACAGAAATGAAAATACTCGTACCTTCTTCAAGTAATTATTTTATTTACCCAAATGGAGGATTTTTTTCGTCTCCATGTGTGAAGAGTATTGTGAAAGCGTTCAACACAAACGTGCTGTGCACTTTATTCGTTACTATATAGTAGCCGTCAACTGGCCTCTAGACACCTTGTGACCTTAAGTTTCATACAGTGTTAACCAGTTTAAACTTCTAATCTACCGGGCTTCGAAATCGTTGGCAAAAAATAAATTTTGATCACAGTAGAGCTGCTGGAGGTCATTGATCTTTCATTTTATTCCCGAAAGTTGTTGGTTCACCAGGCAAACAAGAAAGAAGAAGAAGTGTGCATTGCAAATTGCATTTTTGTTAAAACATCAATTCCTTAATGTAACGATAAACTAAGTTGTTCTAACTTGCAGGATGTTGAGGAGGGGGGGGGGGGGCAATGCGTGTAGGTCCCCCATAGTTCAGCATCACAGTCCATCACTGCGTCTAATAATCCCATCAAACAGTTTCCTCGACCATCTTGTTTATTTATAATATTAATTATTGGCAAGCACGATTTTCAGAGATTCTAATCGGCACTTTACTACTTGTAGTGAATATAAGAGGGAACATTTTATAGGAACCGAATGTCCCAGTGGAGCAATAGAGTAAATCTACTGTTAAGGGGAGAGGTTCCATACTTTGAGCGTCATTAACAATGATCCCCTTCTTGAAAGAAGGTCGATTTGTCTAGGAGGGCCTATCGTTCTTGGACTGCGCTTCTTCCTGGCTGCAAGCAAATGACAAAACTACTCAATACCAGAGTGAGTGAGAGGAATATTATGGCTCACCATTTGGGAGACTGTTTGAGTACACCCTAGCCCATGGGAAAATCCAATAAGCTAGAGTGTACTCAATGACTGCCACCGCGAATCCTACCTCATCAGGGACAGGCTGGTGGCACTGTGCTTGCCAGTGTGCCGGGAGAATGCCCCCCCTCCAGCCCTTGATACCAGTTTTGAGATGATAGATTATACTGTTTCTGGACTCTCCACTGTTTCCAGATGCCCGACTGGGTGGGAGACGTAAGGGTAAGGAATTTGTTCCTACTTTGTAACCACTCTACCTCCGCCTGAGTGAGTTCCTCCTCAAGCTTAGCCCAAACGTTATGGGTGTATGGAGGAGGGAAACTCCCATGTATGAGCAAGTCAGTGACCGAGACTGGGCTTGCTGTACACATTCAGCTAATCAGTGATGGGGGGGGGGGGGAATAGTTCAACTACCATGAACCAATCTGTCCCGTCACATTACACAGGCCCATCTTTGTCAGGACGCAGGAGGTACAGGAAAACGTGAGGTTCAGCCAAGGAGGTACATTGAAGGACGTGGCTAATTTATTTAGAATGTTTGTTTTTCTGTGCCAAGTGCGAATTATATTGGTATATAAAGCCTCAGAAAAGACAGATATTCTGGTGATTCTCATGAGATGATTACGTTTATGCGCGTATGCAGACATAACCACTGATGCTCCAAAAGCGTTGCTGAAAATTTCTACAGATTAGGACAGGACAGTTCATTAAAAAAATTTTGAGTGTTAGTCATTTTTTTTGAAGTAATCATGTTTAAAGGCTATCACTTGTGCATCTCGTCCACTGATGCTCCGAGAGCATTACATTTTAGTTATAATCTGTCGACTTTGACAGCCTTTGCAAAGAATGTCAGCAAGCGATCATGCAAGTTTGTAAGGTTTGATGTTTTGCATGCAAGAGGGCGACCAATTAATCCATGGGTTAGAAAGTCTATGAGGACCATCCATAGAACAAAACCTTTCACCTTCATGCATGATGCCGTAGTGTAAGGAATGTGATATGGTACAACTGTTTTAGCTTGCCATGTACTCAACTAATACGAATTTCACAGACGTTGGCCGAAACTTTCCCTTGGATCCAACCTCTGTACGAAGGAACTTTAGAGAATCGCCAACATTGGCAGGACTTGGCTGAAAAAGTTGAGATGGGGCTTACGTGGATAGACCACGATGTGATAGAGAAACCCATAGAAGAATTCCAGCCAGATCAAGCTGATCTAAAGGACATCGAGTTCACTGTGACCACTCTCAACTGTGATAAGAAGGTGAGATAAGCAGGAAAGAATGATTAATTTATAAAATGAAATATCAACGTTGTTGTGTGTACAAAATCTAATTTAAATTTAGATCTTCTTAGTGAACAAAAACAATACATTTGGTTTTGCCTTCATTTTTGAATTGGTCTTGTTCACATAAAGGGTCTTTTCACCGTCTTGAAAAAATATGGAAGTATTCGATTTGACATGTATAATTTTTATTATGTGTGTTTGTTCACACCTGAATCTCTTAAATTATTGATCGATTTCTTGTTAAAATTAACAATTTTGGATTGTTTTTACTCTCAAGTTCAAACAACTTAGTCTGACGTTAGTGCCCTCATCAAAAGGTTCATCCAAGTTTGAATGTGATTTGCATGATGAGACCCAGAGTGGAATTACTTCGCGTTTGATAATTTATTAAAAGTCCTGGTTTCTGACTCCTGACAGGATATGTACAATAGTAGAAATATGATTCCATTAGAGTAAAATGATATTTGTAATTTCCAAAAGGACTTAAGTCTCTAGATGGGCGCACAAAAACTGTAAAACTTGAATTCTTATTGTCCATAAAACAGCAGTTAACTATTTCCACTGATATGTAAGGAAGCATGTACGTATCTACCAAAGGAATTAGAGACTTTTTGTCATCCAATTGATAGTGAGGTTAACATTATGGTTCCTTTATGGTTGAATTCAGTCCCCTTTCGATATGACTTTTTGTGACTAGTTTCAGGTAGATAACAATAATAATACTAACAAAGTAAAATGACGTTGGTTTAGGCTGTTCAAGGAGATGAGGGCGAAGGATTGCAGCCAGGAGCAAAGAAGGTCAATGGCAATATGGGGAAGTTCACCAGCCTCCGAAAGAGCAGGTCGCTTGGGAAAAGTGTGAAAGCCAGAATCAGTCGGTCGCTTTACAGTAGATCTGCAAGTTCACAGTCTGAGGATAAGTTAGTATCTGCATAAATCACTAGGTGGTTCTTAATTAGTGATCCTTCCCCTACTTGCATCATATAAAAAGTAAAAAAAAACATTTCCTCATAATATTTACCAGGAATTCGAAAATGTTTTTGGATTTTATGTTAAATTTTATGAATAATATAGCCTTGATTGATTTTTTTATTGAGCGCAAACCGCTCAGTGAGCGCTGAAAGATGCGCAACTCCAAGGTTGTGCCAAAATGAGGGTTTACTAGGTACCCAAGTGTGACACGTGATATTTTAGTATTTATGACGCTGAGTTATGTGGTAAAACCTGATATGTCTGCAATTTGATTAAATTTTCAACTAAACATCAACTTTCATACAAGGACAACTGGCTTTTTATTGGACGAAACCATCCCTACTTGAAAACCCCATCACTTTCTGAAATTAATGTCGACCATTGGCGCCTTCTTCTCTCCCGAATACCGATCTCCGGGACGACGGGGCGTGATGTGACCAATATAAATTACAATTCAGTAAGCTCGTTTCACTAAGATCTGAAAGTGTGCCTCTACGCTTGAATTCCTACTTACGAGCTAACGTGACCTTTTTTGCCTCGCGGAGTGTGGCAGGTAGGTCTATCAAAAAAGATCAGAAGATTGTTCACCTTCTCTCTCCTTTCTACTTTCGATTTCTTGAGGTTAAAAAAAAAACATCTAATGGGAGAAAACCCACTATCTTGGAAAGAGGTTAAAGTAAAGAGGGTGGTTTTGCCCATAAAAAAAGGCAGTATTCTTTGAATGTGTTGGGTCCTGACTCCACTATTTCATCAGCTGATGATACATCTGGTTAGCAACCACATAATCTTTTTGTTATTGATTATTCAAAATATATTCATTACGATTCTCGCGTGCAGCAAGTTATTTCATCTGGCAGAGTCACTATGCCAAGAAAAAATAATTCTTTGGAGGTAGGACCTCGAAATGTTCAACAGTTGCGGATTCGTGAATTTGACCCAGATTTGGAAGAATGGGAGTACTATTTCCAATATTTTGAACTTGAAATCAGGACTGCAAGAGTAGAAGAAGAAGACGATATCCGAAATTTAGAACGTACTTTGAAAAAAGGGAAGAACTATCGTACGAAGAGGGAATTCTACTGTGGAAGGATCGCATTGTGATACCTGCTTCGCTCCAGAATGATACATTGCTGATATTACACGATGGATACCCTGGTTCAGCAGCTATGAGGTCTGTGGCGCGGTTGCATCTTCGGTGGCTAAATTTGGATAAGTCTATAGAATTATTTTTGAAGACTTGTTCGTCTTGTCAGAAAAACCGACCTTGGGACCCAGAGTCGCCTGTCTATTCGTGGAACGTCCCTGCAGAAGTTTGGACTCGGCTACATATAGATTTTGCAGAGGCGTTTGAGGGTCATAGTTGGCTAATTGTTGTAGATGCAACTAGTAAGTGGCAGGAGGTCGTCCCCATGAAACAACACCCTACGGATAGGAGGATTTCAGCTTTAGACGAGATCTTTGCTAGGTTTGGCCTCCCTAGAGTAATTTGTTCGGACAATGGCCCACAGTTTACATCCCAACAGTTTGTTAAGTTCTGTGCTACCAACGACATCAAGCATGTCAGGACAACCCCATACCATCCTAAGTCAAATGGACTAGCTGAGAGAGCAGTGCGTACGTTCAAGCAAAGAATGAGTACATGTGATGGTAATCTACAAGCACGATTAGCAAAATATCTCTTCTCCTACAGGACATCTGTACATAGCTCGACTAATCGATCACCTGCGATGCTGATGTTTGGCAGAGAACCCCGTACTCGGTTGTCCCTTCTGAAACCTAATCTTGCAGCCCAACTGGACGAAACCTTACACAAACAACAAAAAGGCACATCCGTTCTAAAGGAATTCAGTGTCGGAGAGGTGGCATGGGTCAAGAGAAGGAAGGAAGACAGAGGGTTCACCCAGGCTACTGAACTGAAACGATCAGTCCCGTTATCGTACTTGGTGTTGCTGGATGGTTTGGAAAGAAGGGTTCATGCGGATCAGATGCGGAAGGGTTTCAGATCGCTTGAAGAGGGAGGAATGTTGGGACCTGACTCCACTATTTCATCATGATGGGTTACCAACCACATAATCTTGTTGTTATTGATTATTCAAAATATATTCATTACGATTATCGCGTGCAGCAAGTTATTTCAGATTGAACAGTTTTGATTTGAACAGTTGATTTTCATTGATAATTTGATCAAATCGAGAAAACTTCTTTCTCATTCCAAATATTAAAATTTAGTTTTGCACACGTTTTCCTATTTGTCCATCACATAGTTTTCCCAAGGTTGTTTTAGGATTGAAAATAGTGGGGAGCTTCCCTCCCTCTGACCCATGACGATGGCCCTGTTCGTAACCATCTGCTTCATTATTAATTTGTATAATTTTGGCAGTATCTATTTTATTTGCGACCTACCTTCATTGACTCACTTGTTCATTTGAATACATTGAAATATATTGTTGCAGTATGTTTTGTACATTTTGTTACAGAAGCGAAGAAAACGAAGCGCCACCAAAAAATGTTGACAGCAAGACGAAAGCTGTTGTCCAACAAAAAACCAAAAGCAAACTCTGCTTGCTTTTTTGACTCGGGTGTTTCTGCCGAAAGAAACATTCGGTCCGATCTTCACCAACGTCATTTAATGATGAAAAAATATCGTTTTACTAGTCATGTAAGTTGTTTTTCGGAGAAGATGAAATCATTTTTTTAGAAAGGCCTACAAAACTTGGGCAGATTGTTGTCATACCCAGGACAATTGACTGAAAACTAGATAACCTAATTCAATTTTACGTCATAGTATTTTTTTATAACTTACATAATTATTTTAATTACGAGAATGTTCCTACCCGTGTCCTCAACTGCACATTGAGTGGTCTCTGTTTATTGGCGACGTTATCTGCAGAATCTTATTTCTGATAAGTAGGTATTTTGTGTGCTTCACAATCGATTGCTTTTCTCTGGTAATTTTTCGTATTGATTTCATAACTGGTAATATGGGTCAGAGATTTATCATAACTGGGTCATTTTCTACACAAGAGTTAGATTTAGCATCCCCGACATGTAAGCATCAAGTTGTAGCAAAAAAATTGTACAATTTAGTGATTTCCTATGTTTGAATCAGTTGGGTAATGATACCATATGTCTTTTTATTAAGGAAGACAGTAGAATGTGGAAACGTAATTATGAAATATTATGTTATGAAGCTTCACATTGCTTTTCCAAATATGTAAATTCAACATGTGAAATGGGAGCTGACTCTATTTCAATGCGGGGGAGGAAAGGCCATTATTTTTAATCGCGCAATGAAAAATTCGAGTAACTTTCATAAAATTAATTTAGAAGAACTGTAATAAAACGCCTATATTTTATTCTTGATTTATTACCCTCTTGAATTTATGTGAATCATGAGATGTTCATATGTATCATGAGCTCATTTTTTGACAGTGCTACGCTTTCATATTCGTTTGTGATGGTTGGCCACACGTGCAGTTTTATGATTTAGAAAGATACATTTTCAATTACAGTATAACTATAGATTGGGAGAGTTTCAGAAAAAAATATTCATTAGGTAACTGGCCTTTTGCACTTATGGAAAGTAAACTGAAGTAGGAGTAACTTAGGGCAGAAGTTCCCGATCAACCATCGTTTATTGGGTTCAGAAGACTCCCAAAGCAAAAAAGAGCTCGTTAAAACACTATCCAGCCAGCTTCTGCTAATGTCCGATTCCAGCACGTGACTGAAGACCCAGTCATTAATACCAGTGGAGAAAAGTTTTAATTTATTGTATCAGTTATGAAAAATGAATCCCTGCCAGTGTTTTCTACAATAATGACTTATTCTCTTTGAACGGAGATGGATATTGCCAATTCTAGTATAGGCACCTACATCATTATTCGCGAGCCTAGGTGTTTAGAGTAGACCACTATTTGTACATTGGATGGTGAGATACCAAATATAAACAACTCAAAATTGACGTCCGATCTTGCATAGATGACCACCCTTTACGATGAAGTGAAACGAAAAGTAAACAAACCATTTAGGGATTTCAAGGATGTTGGTTTGCTGTAAACGAGAGTCCACTCACAACACACCCTTAAGCCCAACACTCAGCCCCATAACTCAATTTGCATTCCTACATTCTTGTGCCAACGCTTCCGCACGCCCTCCTGACGACCATGATACCATTCCTACCTATTTCTCTCTTGAAAAATACATTGAGTAATTCAAAAACAAATCAAACTACACTTTTTCTGAACGTATTAAGGTGGCCTAACACTGTAAAATCACTTCCATGTCTGTAAATACTTTTCGTGACGTTTATTTTGTCATTGGCAAACCGTCAAATAAATTTTGAACTAGTTTTTAATGTTGGAGTTTGAAATAGATACACATAGAAATCATAGCAATAGATGGTAAATGTGTTGCTCACGATATAGTTCCGCTTCTTACAGAAATTTGCGCGTTTGAAAAAAAAACTATACTTTATTGTTTTTAGTTATTAAAACGTTAAAAGAAAGTATTGTTTGTGCTATTATCTATATATTCATCATTGTTTGATCTAACTAATTTACATGCTAAGAAGACTATAAGTGAAGAAATTGGGGTACAAATAGGTTTACACTGGTGGTAAAAGAAAATACAAATGAAAGATGATGAAAGAAGCTGATATTCATGGCCAAACAGTTATTTATTCTTGACGGGGGTATTTCTAAGATTTTAATTTTGTCAAGTCCAAAAGTAAAATTTGTGAACCAACTGTTTTTTTTTTTTTTTTTTTTTTTTTCAATTTGAAACTTGGTCTATAAGAAACTACAATTTCAATTAGGTGTTTATTCTCAAATTATTTAAACTGTGTTTAGATTGGTAATATAGTTTTTGGAAGATAGCTTGGATTAGTATGTAAATGAACTAAGAGGGAGTCACAATAGTCAAATCCAGATGCTAACATTTTAGGTCGTGTTATCGAAGTGCTGAATTGTTGACGATCTAACCTCTAACCTTGTGTTCATAATGTTCTAGCTTGTCGACTACCAAATCTCTATTGAGAGTATGCAATGCTAACATTTAACAGGTTAGATCAAAATCTTCCATTTTAGTATTCAATTTCATTCTAAATTACATGGACAATGTAAAGGTGGCCTTTGTCTTCTAAGAATACAAATAAATGGATTATTTCGTTCTAAAAACATAAGGAAAGAAGCTTCTCATTGAAAGTTGTCGTATAATACTTCAAAGGCATCTTTTCTCCATCATTTTCATCTTTTTATAACTAAATCTCGTTGCTTCCATTACAATCTTACAACCATGTGAAGTTAGTGATCATTCACTAACCACGTGAGGTAAACTCCTTTAGTTCACTTGCTATCTACTTACGAGGGTCATCCAGAAAGTAAGGTTACAACTGCTGGTAAAAATCGAAAAATGCATATATTTTATTCAAATTTTGAGGAAATGTAGCAAAATATGTCCTTATTTTTCTACATCATCGCCACCAACTTCAACACATCTCTTCAGCCTGGGCACCAGCCCTCGTCATACACACTTTGCTCCAACTCCAAAAACCACTTCTCGACAGTTGCCTTCACCTCCTCGTCGTTGGAAAACCGTTTTCCACCCAAGAACTCCTTCAATTTGGTGAAAAGGTGGGAGTCCGAAGGCGCCAAGAACGGTGAATATGTTGGATGGGTCACAACATCCCATCCAAACGACACAAGCAGGTCCTGGGCCTGGCGAGCATTGAGGGGTCTGCCGTTGTCGTGAAGAAGGGACACACCACAAGTCAGCATTCCCCTCCTTTTGGCTTCGCGAGATGTCTGGGAACATTTCATGAAGGGTGTCATGGGTCAGCCGCTGATTACTGCGAATTTGATTGTCAATTTCCTGCAGAAGCTCTTCTGAAATGAGAGTCGGCCTCCCATTCCTTTCTTCGTCGTGTGTGTCGGTGCGACCTTCCTTAAAAAGCCTAACCCACTTGAAAACGTGCTGACGGGACATTACCTCAGGTCTGTAAGTTTCCACAAGCTGACGATGGATTTCAGAGGCAGATTCGCGACGCAAAGTGATGAACTTGATGACCGCTCAAATTTTGCATTGGCTGTAGGTGGAGCGAACGGTCCCTGCAGAGGTTGACGGAGTAGGCTGTTGTGACATTTTGTAACGGTCTGATGCGAGCGGGTGCTTATTGTGACTACTAGGAACCACCCTACACGCAGTAATACCAACCCCGACAAAAAAATTCTCTGCGCCTTCCAAGGAGTTTGTAACCTTACTTTCTGGATGACCCTCGTATTTCAAAAGATAAACATAACTTAGATTCTAACAATTTTCTCTGGGGCTTAATTGATCTTCATGCATGTACTCAGAAATGTTGACGATACGGCAAGGGTGCTTCTGAGTCTCTGCCCAAAACAAGAAAATCAGAGATTTTCTTAAATCCTTCTCATTTAATTCTACGGGCAATGAAGAAGAGTTTTATTCTAGGTCTCACTCTTAAAACTGACACCCCTTTGGGTTTTTTCTAAAGGGGAAGAATAGTTTTTGTTTGTTTCGTGCAGTTTCAGATCTCAAATTATTCACTCAGTACTGGAATTGCTGCTCCAACCTCCGTTCCCAATGAATTTAACGTTCCCCAGACTTAGCATAACCTCAGGCTGTTAGGCACATTCAATCCACGACCGCCCTTGGAGAGAGAAACTAATCCATTCATTGTAATACAAGATACGTAATAAAACTCACTCTAAGTGATTAAAAATCCACCAGTGTAAATCAACTAGTATCGTCTCAATTGTCTCTATTGTTAGAACCTACCTAATACCAAATGATTTTAAATAAATCTTGTATATACTTTACAAAAAAAAATCTAGCGGTGAAATTAGTGAAAAAAATAGTACAGTAGAACGTTTGTATATATATGTTTTCTAAGGAATTATCCGGGTTAACCACCCTGTTTTTTGACTTCTTAGAGTTCACGCGTAGATACTTCCAAGTTCTTTTGTATGTTACATACGATAACCTCTACCAGTGGAATATTTCATGTTGATGATGTATATAAAAATACGCTTATTTGAGTACTACCGTGGGAAAAAATGTTTTCTTCTAACAAAAAAAAAAAATACATGTATCCGGGTTTAAGAGTTGATCATTTTTAAATGTATCGAAAAAATATATTTTTCAAGTGACTGAGTTTTAACTGGACGGATTAGAAATTCAAATAATTTGTAATACTAGGAGAACAATCACTTTTTTATAGTCATTTCTTCGTGAATTTATATTGAGTGTTATGATTGGCAATAGTAGCATTGGTGTTGGAAACGAAGTTACCATTGTATTCCCTTTTGTCCACCTTTGTTTCTGTTTTTACGAGTTATGTGACGCAATTTGTTTTTGTTACCAATGTAAACAGTAAAAAGCTGGAGTTTTATGGTTGTTTGACGGGAAATACGTCGTTTTTTTAATTTACAGTTTCCTTCTAATTCGAAAAACCTAACCTTGAAAGCGTTGTGTACCTTAGTACAATCTTCAGGGTTCATCTTCTAAGAAACTGATTAGTCCGTTAGAAAGCTGAGTTTTTATGAAACCTGCACAATCTGTTACAAGAACTAATTGGTCTGCAAAGCAAGAAAAAAGACAGAGTTTGCAAAACGAAAACGTAATCTATTTCTACAAACATTAAACGGGTTATAACGCTAAATCGATTTCGAAGGTTACGTCATCATCAGTAATAGAACAGTAACTGAAAGTACATTCGGGAAAACTGTGGTTATGTAATGAAATGTAAAGGAAGCTTCAATCCGATTGGTCAAGAGGCGGGGAACATCCAATCATGTGTTTCTGTGAAGGCAAAAGGAGGTAGAATTCTATTGGTCAGGATGGTGAAAGGGGGTGGGGAGGGCGCTCGAACACTATTAGGGAAAAAAATATGAAGGTAATACTATTAACCTAAGAAAAAATGAAAGAAATGGCTACAAACTGTTAATTTTTATAATCCATTGTTATCCCTAAAACCTCCTATTTTATTTTATTATATTCTTTCCCTACATTTTCCACCTTAATATTCGAGTCCGTTACAGCATTCAAGTTTATAAACTCCACTTTTACCTTGACATGGGTTTCCACAATTTCAACAAAAAATGCCTCCTGAAGTTTTTTAAGACGCTTGTCTTCGTAGTTTTTCAAGCTTTAAGATTTTTGTCGCCTCATTTTTTTTTTAAACTGACTTCGTTCCCTCATTTCACTATGATGTACCACTAAAATAGAAAAACAAACCTGTTCTCAGAATAACGATTTAGTCAATCGGTGACTAAACGACCGCTGTGAGCAGGACAGTCGTTCATCTGCCAAAAAAAATTTCAGAAATTACACGTGCTATCATTATTTTTTAGATTTTCTGAAAGAAAGTTGAACATTAAGAACGCTGCGAATCGTTATCATTTTGATCACCAGAAATTGAAAAGGCTGTACAAGAGTGTCACCATGTATTAGATTCATCGTGAATAAATACATTAAATACATAAAAGTCAATGTTAAACTCATTTTTTCCACAAGTTATTTTTCGCCCTGTAACGTCGATTTTACTGTATGAAACTACGATTGGTATCAAACGCAACTTCCTCCTCTAATCGGCAGAGCTAAATCGAAATTGATTTTACCGTAGGAAAACTGTGATTCTGGCGCAGTTTTAAGGCTTACCGGCAATAGTTCATTATCTCGAATTATTTGGAGATTTTGGGGGTTTGAAAAACAAAGTTTTCAAAATGTTACTAAGTTCACTTTTCAAATTGCTCTATTCTCAGTTAAATTCAACTGAAAAAATTGTATTTGGTATTATTGTATTGGAAAGTATGTTCATTTCAGCCTCTTGGGTCGATTAGAAAAGAACTTAGCCCCAGGGATCCCTCAGGAAATCTGTGTAATATACCTTTATTTTATCCTAGAGATCTCAAAAACGCTCCATTTATTTATTTTTTCGTGATTATCATCGTCACACATTTCATGACTTCTTGACAAGATTTCGTGACATAAAATTATGGTGGTAGGAACAAACGATGAGTTCGTCATCAATGTATATTTTCATTGGAAAGCTAACCACAACAACAAGGAGAAAGTTTCAACTTGTATGATTTAGAAATAAATTAATTCGGAAATTTTAATTACATGGCAACCTCCTGCAGCAGTTAAACCTAGTAGAACATGAAAACAAAGAGGAGAATAAAAAGTTCCATATAAGAGTTCAAGATGTACTTCAATACCAAGTTAGCCTAGATAAAGACACAAAGAGTTTCTTGGTTTATCAATAATAACAATGATATTAATCATTCTATTATGATTTCTATTATTCTATTCATTATTCTGTTGTTTCACAAACACAAATAGTTAGGTAGGTACCTTTTTAAGATAACCTTTCTTAAGCGAGATAATTATTTTTGTTAATTTTCTAATCGATAACTATCAGTTCATGTAAATTATGAACTTGAAATTCTGATTTTACATTACCATTTGTTTCGTTATCACACATCAGTTTACCTCGTGAGAAGTATAATTTCTGGCTACATATTTATGTTGGTACTATCCTAAACACTTAGACCAGCGAATCGAATGAACGAAAGACCTGAATAGTTGATCACAGCAATTTTATACGCACCTAATCACATTACGTTAGCAAATAAAGGTAGGTATGTATTTTCTGGGTAGGTATCCAATTTGGTGTTTTGCGAACCACTTGTAGATACTTTGAAAACTGCATTATTTCGAAGCATGTAAAGCTAGGAAACTTAATAACCAGGAAATCAAAAACAAACAGTACGAGGACAGCGAGTAGACGTAGGTAGAAAGATAGACGAAACAAAGAAAGAACAGAACATTGTAGGGCAATTTAGTTATTAGTTAATAGAAGGATTGCATCAATATGATGTGTGAACGGAAAACACATCATGAAAAGCGACTAAAGATTATCAACTCTTCGTATTAAGAAAACCAAAAAGCTGTTAAGGATAATGTTGTCAAACTGTTTTTGTTACTGCAGACCCTCATTCAGTACAGCTAGAGTAAGAACACAGACTATTTATAACTGAATTTACAATTAATGTCCAGCAGACGTTTCGACCCACATGCTACAGGTAAACTACACAATCCGTTCATTACAAAACTGAACTAAAACAGGAAATATATAAATAAGTACGTAGGTTCTGATTCTTGGCTGACCACACGCCGGTTTAAACAGCTAATTCCTAGTCACTGAGAGCGACCTTAAGTGATAGTCAGTCAGTTGGCAAATGTTTCCAGATACTCATGATTTAGGTGAAGTGCCTTGTTATCACGTAAATATTAAGACTTTAAACTCGTATACACGAATATTAGCTTTCAAGATTCATTTGAAATTATAACCAATTCTTTTGTCTGGATACATACATTGAACTTGAAGACATATACAAGATTTATGAGTGGATAATACGATGAGGGATAATAACTAGGCTTTACTAAGCGTCTATCAGTAATAATGTGGGAAGAGGAATCGTGGATTCTTCGTTTCATTAGTACAAAAAGATATTCCTGATGATGTATAGGGACAGAAAGGAAAGATCCTTCAGTTTTGTGGAGATCTAAAAGTCGGAAACATCTCGAAAAATGTTCTCTTAGTTAATCACTATCTTCATTGTTCTTAAACTTGTTGTACTTTTGAGTGGTGCTATAATTAATCGCCTGATTGCCTGCCACTGGCTCGGATTCCTGCAACAATACCAACTTTTCAAGTTAACATCATTATATGACTAATATACAGGTTTGTAAATTATTTAATCTACAGCGAAACATGACCTTTCGAACCCTATTTATAGTTAAATGTGCAATCATCTTTATTTGAGGACCCTTCTTTCCAAAAGAGTCATTCAAGCGAATGAAAAGCGCCCTCTACATAACCCATCAGGAAGGTATCCTCTGGCAATTCAATGCGCAGGAATACGTCGTATTGTAATAATGTTAAGATTATTAGAATGAACAATGGTGGTGCCAATGCTGGCTGGAACATAGTTTACTCTAAACTTTAAACCTCGTTTCTCTAGAGGGTTGCTGTAGGAAATACACTGCCAGCTGGCTGAACTTCACCCACTCTTAGTGCGGTGCTAATGACTAAAAAGACATTGATAGTTTCAATGAAACTTACTAAGTACAGTGCCCACAGGCTGAACGGTTTTAAAAGGAGCGTTGGAACCCTGTTTCAATACAATGAACAATACACAATACAACTATTGGTCGTTTACCGTCTTTGTTGACTTGGAGTAGAAGTTCGGTGCAGAGTTTAGGGGGGAAGTACTGCACACGCTCGAAGAAGAAGGAATATAATGAGTCTCTGTTTTAGGGGATGGTACAGCCGGATCTGGCACACGAATGATACCAGGCCCAAACTGTGAGAGTTAATGGGATAATGTACAGCGTTTGTGAGATGACTTAAGGCCCAATTACACCTACTGAGTGCTCGGCCAAGACAGTGCCCTCGGCCGAATGAATCCTGGTGTGATCAGCCGAGACAGTGCTCGAGTGGCGAGTAGACTCGGTCGAGTCAGTGGATAGAAGCGTGTTCTATTTTCTCGGCCGAGTAGTCCACCCCCCCACCACTCATCCACACGACCCGCCTGTCCACTCGGCTGGTGTAATCAACTGAACTAGTGGGATAGCGACCTGGGAGAGCTTATCAGCGTCCAGTAAACAGCATCCAAAACTTCAGGGATAAATTTGCTTATAGCTGGTTCAGACACCCTGAAGAATGACTGTAAGAAGAGGTAAATAGCTCCAGTTGCCAGAAAGCATAAAGTTATTTGC
Organism: Creontiades dilutus; assembly: GCA_031894815.1. NCBI lineage: Eukaryota > Metazoa > Arthropoda > Insecta > Hemiptera > Miridae > Creontiades > Creontiades dilutus. The sequence continues at coordinate 120,969 of JAVIWC010001085.1, forward strand.
AATTTAACTTTTGCTGGAATTGCAGCTCGCAATATGGTGTCCGTTTTGGATATTATGGGAGCAATTCCCTCAAGTATTTGGTCAAACTGCTCCTTATTCATCCTCATGAAGGATCGATACTCCTTGAGATCTTCGTTTTCAAACTCCTGTATGACTCCAGCAGTACCTCCTTGTAGGTCCCTTCTCAGGAGCCATGGCCGCGTCCACACTCTTTTCTCTCCACTGATCAGTTCCTCTTCAATTTCCTCCAATAGGGCAGGAATAATTAATCTGCAGTAGTGCTTGAAAGTTTTTCTCATTTTTTTCTTCTCGATACGGAACTCATGTCAATTTCTTCGGAAGACGTGACACGACTGTCTCGACCGAGACCCGACTAGGATGTAATCACCTGCTTGCCCCATCGAAGTAGAGTGCCCGAGTACTAGGGCGCTGTCTCGGCCGAGCACTCGGTAGGTGTAATTGGGCCTTGGGCAGTGAGATCACCTGACCACAACTGGACCGTACTATGGTCAAGGTTGTTAACTAGAAGAGATCTAGGAACAGAACGATCTGTGTCCATCGCTGCTGAGGGAATTTTAAGAGGACTGGGAGAGAGGAAAGATCTCCTCCATTGCCTCCCTGGGCCCACCTCCCTTGCGAGTCCTCTTAGCTTCCGCCTCTTGGGACCTGCCAGGCTTACAAAGTTAAATCTTGATCTTAAAAAAAAAAAAAAACTCCTAAGTAGGTACACACGAAAACGGTAGCAGTGCTTAACCGTCTCTTTATTGCCACTAAAACCATTTCTACGGTCTGTTACGAGGAAGCAACAGAAACCCTTAGCTTTTTCTAGAATGGCATACCTATCGATATTAATTCCGACAATGAATTCCAAAAGATTATGCATAGTCGAACTGCTTGAATCCTATCTAGCCTTATGTAATCATCTTACCTCACGGCTAACAGTACTGCTGAGAAATATGAGCAGGGGACAGAAGAGCAGGTTCACAACTCCAACACAAGTCATCAGCCCAGGAAACCCAATGAAATGAGCTAATTCTCCTCCCAGCATAGGTCCTGTGACAGAAAGCTACGTTAAGCGCCTACATAAGGGACAAGTTATAGTCTGAAGGTAATTTAAGCTTTTTGCATTCGTATAAAGAATTTGATTCAGTTAGTAATGGGAAATGAAACCTTCTTGAAACTGTCTAACCTCGTAAAATTGTTTCCACTCTGTTTCGAGCTTAACGTTTGTAGAGTACCAAGGTTACCAAAGGTGTTTAAGGAATTCAACATTCGGATTCAACTGAATAAGCGTTCTATGAAAATTGAGTAGCAACATATACTGAACATAATCAATTTGAAACTCCCGTCCATCCAAACTACCTAAATAACATAATAAAGTATTTTGTTGTAGTTTTGTCGCTTACCAAGCGAATAAGCAAGGCTGACTGCTGTCTGTTGAAGAGCATAAACCGCAGCGTAGTTGGCCGAATGACGAGAATCTACCAGAAACGCAAGCAGAGGAACTAGAGCAGCGTCAACAGCTCCTATCCCAAGCCCGAGTCCAAAATGTGGCACAGCCAACCCTCTGATTGTACTCACTGATGGAATCTAAAAAAAGTTCCAAAGTTAGAAGAGGGAAAAGCATTTAAGGGGACAAGAATAGGTACTAGGTACTAGTAAGCCTGTAGTTACAAAACCAGATGAATCCATAGTTTTCTGAAGTGCTACTAACAAACCAAAACTGGCAAACCAAGTTTCTCAGTTAGTCTGCATGAGTGTGCATGTTTTCGTTTCTAGGGCCGGTTCAATTGATTGTTTTGTGTGTTTATGATTTTTATAACTAAAATTATCCATGGTTATCCTTGCCCATCATGCTGTCTCAAAGAACCTATTAGAGTAAATTAAATGCAGAAGTGCAGCAGTAAGATACTACAATAACGACTAAATACCTAATTAATTTAAAGTTCCTAAGGGTTTAGACCAATAAGAACTCACCATCAAAGCGGAAATAGCAACCAATAGCATGGCACCAATAGCCATCCTCCATCGTCCCATTTTGTAAGCCAAAGGTCCGCAAAAATTGGTTCCAAGGAGATAACCAACACTGTCTGGGATAAACACTGTTCCAAGCTCCCATTTCTGTAAAGATTCACAAAAAAATATCTTACCTAGGAATTGTAGACACATAATTGGACCACAACTCTTGAAAGCTCAACTCATAACTCACCTGGTTTCATAAGGTATGTGTTCAAATATCACACATATTCTGAAATAGCATTGATGAGTCATTTGATTTCGGCTTCTGCCGAGCTTAAAATCGTCTTACAATACTCAAAACACGTATTGATTTATATAGAAAAACTGTTCCCTGTGATTAACTACAATTGGTACAAGAATCCATCTGATGTCAAGCAGTCAACATGTTACAACAATAACAATCAAGATGGTGGAGTGGTGATCACCCATGGTCATGGCCTCCAATAGATCACCTTGTTGTGGAGGCGATTATACAAACTCTAACTTTACTCTCTGGGGGATGTCTTCTAATTTTGGCGGCAAATACCCTGGGAATAAACCTATTGTTGAACAGATCAAACGACAAACTAACATATTTGTTGAAACAATCATGGGTGTTTCAGGCATCACCGAAACAACCTGGGAAAATGAATACAAATTTCTTCATCTCAACGACGGATCACTGAACTCATGTTTGGTACTTCAATAATGGAAAATATACGTAAATGGGTTGCAGTGGTACGGGACGAGTGAATACTAAAATCTCAATCTGCCAACACCTAATGACTTCCTAACCTTAGGAAATGGTGATATGATTTGCTAAAGCGGAGCATGTTCAACTAAAGTGAATCAACACCTCGCCAATAAATCACAGCAAAGAAGGTTGTGTTGAATCACAAAGCTCATTTAACCTCAATGACTAAAGTTACAATACACCCTCCCAATCGTGTAACACTAAAATAGATTTGCAGAAGTCTGTAAACATAAGCAGACATGTATGCTCATCCAGAATTTTCAATTCTTTCATAGATAACTTTTTGACTGAGAAAGGAAATTCACATAAATGAAAAGAAATTATGGTTGAATATAACATATATTTGCCCACTCGAATTATCGATCAAGTATCAACATTTGATGTAAAATACAAAAATCAAGAACTCAAGGTAGGTGATGGTAATTCATGAGTAACCAACAGTTTGTCGATAATTTTCTGAAGCTGTAAATGATACTCACAAGTTGTTTTTGATATAAATAATGATTGAGAGGAATCAAGATCACCATTTGCCGCCTTTCTTCTTCTTTTTCTGTCCGCCACCTTTCCGCTGCTGCCGAGGGCCTTCTCCAGGTGAAGGGCTAGAAACGTTTGACTGATATTTGTCACCACCCGTTTTCGCCATTTTCGTAATGTCAAACTGATCCTGAACTGCGGAGGCCGCCCCTTGGGTGCCTTTCCCTACATCTTTGTTTCTTCTGTCTTTCTTCTTTCGGAATGTCGATCGCTCATGTTTGGGGAGCCACCTTTCCGGATCAGGATCCACATTGGGATTATAGTTCTTGGGAAGGCGCTTCTTCTTTTTCGACCTTGATTTCTTCTTGAGCAAAGGTGTTCCAGGGGAGGGGTCAGTTTTCGCAGCTTTTTTTATTACTTTGAGACCCATCATCCAACTGGATGATTCAAGAGCATCAGCATCCATATTGGGTGTAAAGTCGACTAGCCCAGGAAGTTTTTCACTAAGTTGGTTAGCTTTATTAGGATCAAACTGCGCGTAGGCAACAACAAGTTGTGCCAATGTTACTGTATCATTGGGATTGATTTTGAGGAGTTCTTCAAGACTTGCAGCAGCTATTTCTGGCTGCCCATTCCTTAAATGAAGGTCAGCAGCATGCCTCCAAAGTGCACTGAGATCACCTGCTGACGTTGATTTGTTCTTCCGATTCCATGACACAGCTTTTTCGAGAATTCTAGATGCATCTTCTGGCGACCCCATCTCCATATACATAGATACAAGAGCACTCACTATAGCTGGTCTAAACATATCATTATCCAGACCCTCCAATACCTTACAAGCATCCTTTACCTTACCCTCATTCAACAACAACTGCACAATAGCCAGTTTCATTTTCAACTTTGACTGAGGCTTCTTCTTGGTGAAATCCTCCAACATCTTGATTGCCGTAGAACTCTTGTTTTCTCGAGAAAGAATCGCTGCTCTCATCAGAACAGCGGATTCTTCAGTGGACGGCTGCTTTTTGACAAGCTCATCACAATTCGTCAATGCCTGGTCACCTTGATTAGTAAAAATATTCAATAAACAGTTATTAACGGCGACAACTTTCTTTTGTTGTGACGTGAGTTTTACTTGAACGCTGTCGCTCAGTATACTTTTCATCTTTTTCTTAGAATCGAACAAATTTTGGTCGCGGTTAATAGCAATACTGTTGTTATTCGCGACAGCCACAACACCAAGATCAGTAGGCTTCTTTTTCAGTATGGAAGTATAAATGGACAACGCTTCTCTGTCTCTACCTTGAAAATGCAAGCAACAAGCTTGTTGCAACCTGATAATGCTAACTTCATCTTCTATCTCTTCAGGAGGAGAGTCTTCATCAAATGATTCCCGACAGATTTTTTCGGCTTCCTTCAATTTCTTTTCCGCCTCAGCATACTGACCTTTAACCATCAAATAGCAAGCAATGTTGTAATGAATTTCATACGTATCAACCTCGAAAGACGGCATGTCGATTTGTTTATCTGAATTGAGAAGGTTAACGATTATGGCAGCCAAGTTGGTTTGACGTTCTTCATCGAAATCGTCGCTAGTTTGTTTGATAACGTCACGGTACAAGTTGAAACAATCTTCAAACCTCTCAAGACGGTACAGAACCTGAGCTCTGAGTTCATTATGCTTCAGTTCGGGATTTTCGATTGAGTCCAAAACTTTTAAAGCCTCATCGACTTTGTTCAACCTGTAGAGAGCGTATGCCTTCTCGAATTCCAACCCCTTCCCCAAACTTCCATATTTATTGAAGGCAAGAATGACATCGTCGAATTTGGATAACTGAATTAGACTTACTACTCGAAAATGAAAAGCTAAAGCGTCATCTGGGAAGCTGTGAAGTAGCTTGTTGGCAGTTTTGAGTGTTCGCTCGTAGTCGGATACCTGTCCGAATTTCTGAAGATCGGCGTATAAAGCAAGCTTCGTGGCTTCCGAATTGTTCGCCATAGCAGCATCAGCATTCAACACAACACAATTGTATGAATCAATTCAAATGAAACCATTAAATGTTAATACTGTGATGAATTACTACGATACAGTGAAATTGCACAGCAACAATCTGGATGAAGTTGAGGTTGCAGAAATGTAAGGTTATGGAGCTTAGTTGGCAGAATGGATACTTGCGTGTATGGGATGGATCTCTTCTTCCATGGGAACAGTCCTCCCTTCACGAAATCGCCCGCTCGGTTGTGTGGAATTTCTCAAGGAAACGCCGTCTAATGAGACAATGCAATACGCGACGTTGGTTGCCGTTTTCACTTAAATTCAATTCCTTTCTGCACTGGAGACCAAAAAAACCGGCGCACTTCAAGATTTGGGTTGTTCTGTCTGGTAGAGAAATAAAGTTGGAAGAAATTTGAACATTAACATAAAATTAGGATCTGTCGCCCTTGGACGCCCTGATCCCGGCTTTCTGGTGTAGCTACCAGTTTCACGTTACCTTTGAACTGCCCGTCGAACCATTGATTCAGACAGCCCAAGGGCCCTGGCCGCATAACGTTGGCTTTGGCCATGCTCTATCAATGCAAAAAGTCTTGCGACCACACACGCGTCTAAAACCATTTAGACGGCAGGTAAACTTTAAAAAAACTTAATTCAAAAGGAAAAAGATCTAGAAAAATGTTTTAAAAAGGCACAATGACAAAAATGGCTTGTGTTGATTGCACTGAAGGCAGACTGTTGAAAAGTCATCTTTTGTCCTTTAGGGTTCTATTGTGAATTCAAGAGATCACTAGTGGAAAAAACTGAAAAACAGGGATGGATCATGGCACATAATCTCTGTTAATCTTGTTATTGACCTAACTATTGACTCAAACCCAACTGTTATTGATTTAAACTTTACTCTTTGGAAACAATTCAACTGCGCCAGTTTTTTGGTCTCCTTTCTATTTTCCAACAATAAAACGAACTTTCTCATTCCAGCACAATATCGTTTCCACCTTTGAACAAAACAGAGTGACCCGTAACGGGCAAGTAAAATCCATTTTCTATTTTAATGTGGGTATCTAGATACGAAGTACCTTCTTACCTACACAGACTTTTCATTAATTTTGGAGTAGATAACTATCATATCCCTATTTAATTAGATTCACTTAGATTATCACACGAGGACTGACTTTTTCAAATGTTGTATGTGTGCAGGTAATTTGATAAACTGCTAAATGCTGTATGAGTGACTCTTTCATTGTTTAGTGTGCATTCTTCTATTACTTACTAGCTTACCTGGTGCCCTCTGCTGCCTTTATCATATATAATGAAATAACATGTAATCTTTGTGAGCTATTAGAGCAATCTAATAAATTTACGATTGATACAAAATCTTTCAAAAATGAAATGCCATAATAGCTTAAAAATGAAAATACAAATATGCAGCAAAACGCATATCATCGTAACGCTCCATCTTCCATCTCTTCTCCATCTCCTTGATATCTCACTCTGCTCCATCTCCCTGGGGAAATAGTCTTTTAGTTTTTCCATCTTCTACAAAAGCAGATAGGTAAATATTTTGCCTGTCTTACCCATTAGCATGTCACATATAACATTAAGAGGGCATTTGAACCACATGGATTCTCAAGATTCAGTCTGCAGTCTTGAAGAATTCAACATTGGAATTTGCTGATAGTCATGGAAAATGGAACATGAAGGGGAATTGCAGGAGTTTGAAATCAAATGGCATGTCATGTAAAATTAGTTCGTAATCTCCTTTTAATTTACCATCAAAAATGGTCGCTTCTACATTAGTTTCTTTGCCACATGTAAATAATGTTGGGTATCCATCAACTTTCAATGTAATTATTTTGTTTGTTTCCGTTGTAAGTGGAATACATCAGTAAATTAGTATTTTACATAATTTCGCCCAGTTAGAAATGATTTTTAACAAACTTAATTTCACAAGAATCTTTTCCTGACAATTTCACATATAACAGAAAAAATGAACCAAATCAGCCCTGTAGCGTTTGATTTCATTGGCATTGAATTGCACAAGAAAGCAATTAAGTGAGTATAATTTTCACTTTTATTCTTGCAAGGAGCCATACCATTCATCCGCATGCTTTACCTCCAGGCCTTAATGAAGTAGTATTCATGGAGCAACCCATAAAAATCTTGGACAAAATCAGAAAATATAATAGCAAACATCCACGGGTCCAGTTGCATACCTACCCACCTCCCTATTCTATTTAGTTTGACAATATGTATTTTGCAAACAAATTAAGATGGACTATTAATAATAATTATTATTATATTTAAAAAACCAAAAGATGCAGCCGTACCTGCGGTTTTAGGTTGGTCATCAGCCATAGGGGCAGGCAGGGTTCGAGAACAGCCATGGCAGACGTTGATACCCAGATGGCTCCAGCAGTCAGAAGAATTAGCCCATCAGTGAGCAACTCAGCCCAACTAGTTTTGCCGCTGCAAGTCTATGATAGTTTTATCATGATAATTTAATGATACTTTATTAGGAACTTACAAACCGAAACGTTTGTTAGTTGAGGAATTTTCATTGAGCATAGGAACTAAGCTGTGATTTTTCTAAAATGAATACTTTTATAAAGAATAAAAACACCCCTTTATAAAAAGAAATACATATTCTTGACTCTCAAATGTCTTCAACTACTAACGTTCATTGCTCTTACTAAATACTGACCTCCCCCCTGGAGAGTTACTCTGCTCAGAGACGTGTATTATGAAAAATGTGAACAGTTCCGTACCTAATTCATTTTGAAATCTTCTAAAATTATTTTTTATGTGAATAATTTATTTGTGGCGAGGTTTTACTTTTGGTGATGACATTGATACAGGGTAGACATCCAAATGGTCGAAATCCCAGAATTCGGGACAAACATTCACCTTCATTTATTGTGTAGGGTCAAGTGCAAATTTTACTGACATGGACAGCTGCTGCAATGGCCCTCATCCCTCGATTAATATGAAACCTAACGCTCTGAGCACAATATCATTTTCTGAAGCAGATTTCATATGACATTATTAGTTAACATGCTGCAAATTACTTATTGAACAGAGGTCTATTATTCCTGTATTGCATAGCCCTTCTACGTAAATCACTCATCTTTGCACATCATTCGTAGTCTTTGGTACGTTATCCAAACTCGAAACCTCAATACTTGAGTGGTCGCCAGCCATGCGGTCTAGCTCTTACCTCCCATTGAATGGGCTGGGCAGCCAAGTTTTCCTGCTCGATCGTCTACCTGACCATAGATGACAAACTTCTTGTGTGTCAGTGATTTATCACCAACAAAATGAAATATAAATTACACTTGGGAGTCAGGATGTCGGTCTCTTGTCGTTAGTGAAAAGTACTATAACTTCCACGAATGCCACATAGAGCTACAAATGTATAGGTAGAGTTTTTGTTCAACAGAGTTAATCACCCAAAAACAGCTTTTAACTATCATTCGCTACGGGATCTTGTTTTTTAACCTCTTGAGGCTTACATGAGTGTTTGGTATGGAAATTATAACAAATCAGTTCCTATTCCTCAAGACATGCAGTGGAGGATTTTATGTTGAAAGAATCATATGAAGCCTCGCGTTGTGAATTTTGAAAAAAGTTGACTGATGTGTACAATTTACTTACTTCCCCTGGAGGTTTTAAATCCAAGTATGTCAGCTGACATCCTGCAACATTTTTCAGTTCAATCAATGAATATCCAACAGTAGAAAAGGATCAAAGTGATGCCCACATTTCAGGCCGGTATACTATTTTTCAGCCAAGTTTTGGTTAAATGTAGCTAGTTTGGGCTTAAAGTTTTTTCTTGGTCGATTCACAAAGGTTCATTAATGAAAATAACAACCCTATTTGTACTTACCGACGTTGAAAATAGACATGAGAGCTATGGCGATGAATGGGGCAGTTTTCCCGACGAAGTCGTAGAGGAAACTGCCGAAAGGGTACCCAAGGAGGACGCCGAGTGCGACAGATCCTAAGATAACGCCCATCACTTTACTTCTGGAACTCTCCGTCTGGCACTGTTCGGCTACTAAACACATTCCTGACAACAGCAAAACTGGAATTACCCGATGATCTTGCTGCAAGTACAAGAATGTTACGTACTAACTAGAGTTCCCGACGTCCAGCATAAACGTATTTTTGTTATATTAATTTTAATGATGGCAACGAAATTGTACCTTATTGGTTACAAAGAAATAAATATCGCGAAATTTAATGCGAAACATGTTTTGTAAATCTACAAAAAGTCTTCAAGTCTTCGATCTTAATTAATGTTTCAAAAGCTTTTTAATGAAATTCAAGTATAGTTATTAGTACATTTCCGCATTCCCCATCACAATTTTCACAATGTTCTAGTATGTTGATGATACCTATTTCTAAAAAAATGTTGTGTACATTGCAACGCTCATCAGTTCAAAACCTCAATGTAGATGGGCTCAAAGAAAGTTATACCTACAATGAGATTCATCAAAACCAAAAGTTCACCATCTAATACTAGGTGAAAAGTAGCCACGGAGCTCATTCTGTGTTTGAATGGTTCCTAAAGCTGCCATCAAATATAACGCCACACTTAGAGGGTCTCTTTTCTGAAGTTCAGTACCTCAATTAGAATATGAACAAAGTTTGTGATGGGCGTATGTTCTATTTGTGTATAGGTATAAAAATAACTGTGGCCGCACTTACTAAATTTTGATCATCCTGTGCAAAACGTACATTTATTCATGTTTGTAATTTATTCATAATTGGTACGATCGAGCTGGCTAGAAGTTAGAACTGATTTTCATACATTTTAGATAGGTACATTCTAAGGCTTTCTTTGGCTTGTGCCGCGGATGGACATTCCAGAATCGGTTTCTAAGTACCTTGAAACGTAAAATACCAAAATTTGGAGAGAAGGGGGGGGGGGGGGCGTTGTATAACATTTTTGCCATAAGATCACAAAGGCAAAAAAACCAAATAGAAAAGAAAACCCTGAAAATTACAAAAGTTTTATTATTTCTGTATTAGATACCCGTGAATCACCATCGATGTTTATTATATGTAATCTTTATAATGTTGTCTAAACTAGCGCCTCCATACCTTGCAATTGTGTTCCAAGTTCGTTAAATTCCATTTATATTTCAACGCTGTAGAACGATAAGGAAAAAATGAGCCACAAGGGCCCTTCAGCTGACTTTACCACTGCCTCAGTACGTTCCAAAATTTGATAACTAGACATTTACAATGGTGCAATAGACTGTAAACCACACGGACGAGAAACCAGCAAATGGAACAAGTGGAATTTTACAATATAAGGAATATCTTATAACACCCACCTACGCTTCATTTGTGCAAATATAATAACCCTAGTCATGAAAAACTCGATTTCAAAAGGAACCCTTGAAAACAAAACTTCATTGCCATTACATCAGTTGAATCGATAGTCACAATTTACTGGGCGATTCTTACCATGTTCAGAAAAGTCCACTATGACGACTTCACATTCACATACGTGTTATCGTTTTTATTCTGCCTAAATTCTAGCACTTAGGAAGAGCGAAAGTATTAACGCATAACGGTCCAAATGAGCTCATTCGATTAAAAGAAGAGTTGTCTGTCAATAACGAAGATAAACAAATTTGCGTTTCTATTATGATTTTTCAAATATTTCAGCTTTGTCATTTCACCCTTTAGAATTAAAAGAAAGTGATGCTGTTGATTATGGACTTAACTTTTTCTGCGCACCTTGAAACACGAACCAACGAATTTTGAGGAGGTTCTTTTTAAAGATTTCTTATTTAAATCCGTGTGTTTCTGAAGAACTGCTAAATTTCCTGCTTTTAGAAATTGGGTGATGTTCCTACACCAGTCGGTAAAGGGAAGGATGGTAAAGTAGGAGTGATGGTTTGGGAAGGCGAACAGACCTGAAACTCCAATACACGCTGAAGCAAGTCCCTGAAGACTTCTAGCGAAGAAGAGCGCTATGTAGCTCTCGCCGAATGCGAACACTGTGAAAGAATAAAAGCAAGTTGGAGATAGTTAATTCTCAAAGTCTTTTTCATTATTGATCAATTCATAAAGTGACCTTAATCACTGCAGGAAAGAAGAATTAACTCCGTTTTTTTGGCAAAACTTCTTTAGTTTCTGCAAGAAATAAAGTCTTTCGCACGACAACACCCGTTGTTGGTAAACCTTGATTCTAGGAACCCCTGGATAGCCACAAGGAGATCTTGCAGCTTGAAGGTCTCGGAATACATCCTACTTTTTTTCCAGTCGCTCTACTCCCATAATAAATTGCGTGTGGTTCTTATTCAGAATGGGGAGGAGACACCAAAAACAAATAAAATCTCATTAACGTATAATTCTTAATTCTAGTTTTTTTTTCTCGTTGTGAAAACCTGTTGGTTTTTTGCCTAGAATAATAATAAATTACGCCCAATCTTCTTCAGTTCTTCATTAAAACATGCACTGTACGTAATTTCGGTCGTTGTTCAGCATTATCGTACAGTGTGTTGCCCTTCATCAACTTTATTGCACTGAGGTGTCTGCACAAAATTAACCCCAATAGAACTTGTACTATTAATATTTTGTAACGAGCAATAGACAATAGGAGCTGATAGAAGCCGCCAATTCCTAAGGCAGGTGGTTACAATTTTTGATTTATTAGCAATGCCATCCGAGAGCGCGGTTTAGCAGTTTGTTCTGTATCCGCTAAATAGGTACCACTGGGAATGGCATGGCAGGGCGGGGGAAAATAAATTATCGATTGTCGAGTAGACTCTAAGTCCTCCTATAATCGTTGGGTATCTACGTTTAGAAATTTAATAGGTATGCAAATGTTCTTTTACATGGTAGGTATCAAAATCTACTTACGTAATGTTGAGGACAACAAGTTGACCGAACCGAAGAACAATGGCATAGTGTATCCAGTGTACCTACAACGCAAACATGGTAACACAAATATTACTTGCAATTAATACTATTACAGCCAATTTTTTATTTATCCTCATTTCTTTTGCTCGTTTAAAACGAATGTTTGAACCTTCTTCAAAGACTCATTTAGGTCTCTTAATAACGATTACAATAACGAGTTTTTTTAAATTCAAGCCTTGTAAATGTTTGATGAATTATAACATCCCAAATAACGTCGTTGATATAGAATTGAATTGTGGTAGCGGATTCGAAAACAGCCTGTGATGTGAAAAAACCTATCACTCTGAATCAGTTGAGTTCGATTGCATTCCTTTCTTGTTTATAGAAATATCTCTCACCTGCATGGATTCTCTCATCTTACGTCAAACTTACGTGTTTGACTTACACTTACCACTGTTGGCGAAGCTTGGGTGAATAAGTTATTAAAGTTAGTGGAAAATAATAAAACAAACTTTTTATTTTTAAATTTACGAGTGCATGGGCGTGGGTTCTCTCAATATGATGGCAAAAGGAAATCTCATTGACGTCCAAGCGCTTGAAATTAATTTTGAGGCATCTTCTCTTGCATCCTTATGGTTTGGTGTACAAAAGGAACACCCAATACTGAGAGAAGAGGGATTGAAAAATCTTATAAAAACGAGTTCTCTGCTCTAGCTGCCACGAGTGAATGTCGCTCTAGAGTGGATGTTATCAAGAAACTCAGAGTGGCGGGTGCTGTTGCAGTATGCGACCTACCGAGGTGGTGGAGTCTACCGAGTCCAACCTAGCGGCCTACCGGTAATCTTAGTTAGTGTTATTGTGAATCTTTAGCTCTTGGCCGAAGATTTCCTCACGCACCTCGTCATTGCCGTGTTAAAATGAGCCTCATTCTATGCCACGGTGGCAAAAATTGAAGAGTCAGCAAAATAACCGATTGATTGAGTCGTATTGAAACTAAACGGTGCGGCAGCTTGGCCTCCTCAGTTGGAAGGCGATGAAGATGTCAAAAACCAGCGAAACCATGGGCGCAGAATTGGTGGGCCATGGGTTTTTGGGCTTTTCTCAGGCTCTGGCGTGAGGTATTTTTACGTGAAACTTTGCGATATAACCACCCTCCTATACATATGTTGAAGAATATGCGAAGCGGGTTCAGTCGCGTGGGCCGAAAAAGACGATTTTTGGATTTCAGAATCCCATTACCCCTCAAAATACGGAGAATGATGTCCTGAGTTCGGGAAAAATAATTAGATAATTCTAACTAGCTATCTTCAGTTCGCGCAAAAGGCCTAAAGTTCTTAAAAAATGTGAAAAAAACTGAAATTTTCCAAACTTTGACGGGCGAAAAGACAAAACTTTATATCAGGAAGAAGTTGGCAACAAATACTATCGAAATATGCTCTTCTTATTTCTCTTTTCAATAGTATTTGTTGCCAACTTTTTCCTGATATAAAGTTTTATCTTTTCGCCCGTCAAAGTATATGCCATGTACATTTGTGTTTTGTTCTTCTTTTTGTAAACTGTCACGAACTATTTGTTTTTCTCGAAGAACCTTATTTTTATCTACTACAAGTTACAAATCTTTTTCGGTAACCATACCTAGATCCTGTAACACCCGCTTTCGCTAGCTAATGAAGTTGCAGAAAGTCTAATTCTCATCTACCATGGTTTAATTGCACTTTTACTACAACTTGGGCATCACAACAAGGAACAACACTCGCCACATTTCGACGCCAGTACACAACGCTAGCTCACTGCTCAAAGTGCTCGTGCCTTACATCTCACTCAGTTTCCATCCAATGCGATTTGTTGTTTGTTTTAATGTAATACTACATAACACATTAATTTAATAGTAAATTAATATAATTGCCTATGTAGTCTTGTTAGACAATTATTATGCAACAACGTGGTCTATAAAATTGTATTTTTTCGTAATTTTAGGCAAACTCGGGGCTTTTGCGCGAACTATAAACAACACACCAGGGTGAAAATATATTTTTTTTCGTAACTAAATACTTTGTTCTTTAATTTAATCACTAATGGAAGGTGAAAAAAACCCAACAACATCGTTAAAAAAGTTTTGGAAAATTTCAGTTTTTTCACATTTTTTGCGCTCTGAATAGGCCTTTTGCGCGAACTGAAGATCGCTAGTTAGAATTTTCTAATTATTATTCCCGAACTCAGGACATCATTCTCCGTATTTTGAGGGGTAATGGGATTCTGAAATCCAAAAAATCCAAGGGTAAGCTATCCCGTCTTTCTCGGCTTCCAACCTAAAAACCGTAAACCAGGAGCAGAATTAAGTACGTAGGCCATGAGAGCGGAGCGCACACACAAGACACTGAACGCACATGGATGGATGCCATCTGATGCAAAAGTTCGAATTCTGAAAAAGGAAGGTGGCCCAGAAAAATGAAGACATGTTCCTCTCATTCTTGGGAGACTTTACAACCGTTCATCGGTAATTTAAGAAGATTACCATGGCCAAAATGACAATGTTAACATCATAACTTATACTATTGTTACGGTAAGAAGCAAATATAAATACCTACAAAGGTATTCATAATGGATGCAATTTTCCATTGGGAAAAGAAAACATGAGTAGAACTCATTCGGAAACACAAAACATAATGTAGAACGAGAAATACGCAGGTATGCCGCATATGGGAACCTAAACACCTCGTAGGTCGCATAATAAGGAAACAACACCGAATAGCGATCTCAGATCTGACCCCGCGTTTCAACAAATTATGCGCCGAAGAAAGCACATCCTTCACACTGACAATGAATCGTGACAATTAACAATTATCTACTGATTAAGCTAACAAATTTAAATGAATTGTTACTGTTGTAATAATATTATTACCCATCAGAGTATGCATCGAATGTGACAAACTTAATTAAATAAAAAATTACTTTAAAATGGCAAAACCGAATCACTTATAACATTTAGTAAACTATTGGGGGTCCTAGCTTACAGCTGGATTATACAGGGGGAGCTCGGCTATGAGAAAATTATAGTTTTTTTTAATTTTCTATTTGATCGAATCACAATATTATGCTCTAGTGTTTTAGAATTGCGTTTTTGTGGCAGTAAACTATATTTTTATTGCACTTTTGAACGTGTTAAAGTTCTTCTGAACATCCCCGTCTGACCTCAGTTCTCCAGGAGGCCGAAATTCTTGAGCCGTTTCAATAAGTAGGTATAATCAATTCAAACTTAGCGACTCGAAACGACACAACTTGAATTGTGGGGATCACGATAATCAATAAACTGACCATAAATGCTTTACACTAGTGTAGCAGTTGAAGGCATTTTACACCTGTCTGATCCATTACTTTACAAGCCCTCACGATTTTCAAATCTTGAATTGTAACCAAATACACAATTTCGACTCCGCCATGTTACTTTGTGTATGTATTATTAAGAAAACAAAATAGACTTCGTGAACGACGTAGAATTCGTTTTTTTAAGGATCACATGACAAGTCTCCCTTCTTTTTTTAATTGCCTCCTCGTGCTAACCATGAGCTAACCTTAATTGAAACCTATCAGCCGGTGGGGGCCAATACTGTAATCTTCAGAACTTGGTAGCAACTGTTTTTCTGTATTTACGAACCACATGTACCAACAACTAATTCATACCTGTAATAGTTTAATAATGCAAGATTGGGTGGTGAATGAAGTAAGATTTATTATTACTTCAATAATTGAAGAATCATTTAGATAGAAGAATTATTCTTTTAACAGCAGTAGTTCCGAAGTACACGATTCAATGTTTTTCTGTGATGGCGGATATCATTTATTTGGGCCCCTGGCAGGATGAATTCACGATTAATTATGATTACAGCCGATGGTTCCTAACCCCTCGCGATTGCCAAACATTTTCTACTATAGAGGTTCAAAATTGCAAATTATAATCCTACATGACAATAAATTTATCTCAAATAAGGGAGTTGACGCTAGAATTAACTTACCTCGCTGCGTAACCAACCAAAGGATTGACGAGTAGTTGGATAACTGCCTTAGACGACAGTAGAAGTCCAACTCTTTCATTCTCCTCTAAAAGCACTTCGTTTTCATAAACAGCCGAGCTAAAACATTCCACAACCACAAACGGTAGAAAATAACTTTTTTTTTTTTTTTTTTTTTTTTTTTTACAGAGGAGAGTCCCCAGCTTGAATATATGTAGTTCAGCTGACACAAACAAGCGAAATTTGATTTTGGTACATTTCGCCTTCTTGGAACAAAACTATCTGTACTCCGAAAACGGTCATCTTGAGTTAAAGAGTGGCTTTAAATATATAATGGCGCATTAGCACAACGTAAGAGCAAATTGTGAACAAGAGTAGTTCAAGTGTCGGTTGAGAGTATATTGCGTCAAGGCAGGTTGGATGAGATGTCGAGTTAAGGATTTCAAGTCAAGCAATGCAGTTTTACAGCAGTACCACGACGAGTGGACCATTCTGTACTAACAAATCCGAAGGACTTGGCATTGAGTAGCAGTTTATGTCTTTGCGATACTATTGCAATTACCTTGTACGGTGATTCACATGGAAGAAACAATTTTAAGACTGAGATAACTTACTTAGCAACTAAACAAATTTCAATGGCTGTTTCTCAACCTCCCTAGTTTTTCTAATAGAATTCTTGAAAAACAGCAACTTTTTTCAAGAATAAGGAGAGAATTGATGAGTGATGTTTTCTCAAAAGACGTATTGTGACTATAACTAGTAAACCAAGAGTTTCAAATTTTCAATCGCTCCTCCTGAGAAATGACCACTTTAGAGTTACGATAGTTTTGTTCCAAAGAGTCGATTTTAGAGAATAGATCATAATAACGAGAAGTTTATCAATTAAGATCTGTTCTTATTTAGTATCATGGTCATATATCGAAGTTTTCAAGGAGATAAGAAAGGACTTTGCTGGAAAACGAACATTCGAGTCATGAATATTCGCGTTTGAGCAACCGGTAAGGCGTACGGGTCGCAGATTTCCGCGATTCTGTGAATGATACTGACTAGCGAAAGGAACAGAATTAGAGAAGCTCAGGATAAAATACCTAATTCAACATTACTGGCAAGCGGAATCATTTCTTTGGTTTAGAAATCCATCTATAAAGCTAAAGGGATCGAGATCAATACGTTCATTCTGGATTCCTGAAATAAAAAGAACCAGGGGACGGCGCACTGGAACTTTACAGTACAGCGCAAGTTTGTCAGAGCTGCCCTTTTAATGGTACGATCTAGATGATCCCGTCACAATGCCGTCCTGAATTTGTTAGATATTTGTTAGAGATCCTCGTCGAGAAGGGTGGCTAACTTGACTATAGGATCAAGGACCGACCTACTGGTAATGACGGGGATGTGTAATTGATGTTTCAATGGGCTCTGGTTCAGAAAGAAGATCACCTTCGGATATCAATTCTGTAGAAATTAGAAAGTATTGAAGTACCCTTTACTACTCCAAGCAGCAACTGCAGCTTGCAGAAATACAACCTGGCTAGACAGAGGTGATTGCCGCAACCATTACCTGGCTCGTAGTATGGTACAGGAGGTCAGTAACTGAGCAGCAGACAGGCTTTACTCACAAGATACTGGAATAGAGCACCACCAAGGTACTAACAGGAGGAGCGTTTTTACAAGTCCAGCCATGTAGTGATTGCTAGCTATGTCCTGAGGTTAGGACCTGAACCCATAACAGTACCAAGGAAAGGATGAGTGTATGCCTTCTAATGTCATAGCCAGAATCGGCATTTTCTTCCCTCTATCCACCCGAGGGAGGACCGATCCAGGCCTGTCCACACACAAAATTGGATCTCGGACCCCGATTTCAATGCTTCTGGTTGGACTCAGCACAATGCTGAAAGTGACAGAACAATTATTATAATGTTGCTATCCTCAATATTGCAAAACCATCTTCATAATTTAAGTACTTATCATCCAAATAAACGTGCCCATACAACAAGTCGAAAAGAGTTTGTCAAAACACACGTCTCTAGCGTTTCAAAGCTTTCTGGTCAATTTTTGTTGTCTGTGGTACAACCTTTCAGGATCCTTTCGGTAAGTTTTTGTCCGATTTGGACGAAATTTCCTGGGGTTGCGTTGGTCAGCTCCTAGTCGATCTCTTATATTCCTTAGATATGAGCACTAATTCGCATATCGGCATGAGTTTTGTTTTGCTTACAACTGTTTGACCCATTCTTTTGGATTATTATTTTTAATAATGGACCTGTTTTAAACGCTCCTACTATGAGAAGTGAGGAGTAAAAATGTTGCAATGATTGCATAATAATCTGAGAGCATATAGGAACCAGTTGACACTCATGATACTTCTGGTTAACGAGAAAAGTTCACATGCTCAATGTATTCTTTTCATAGGTAGTTGGATCGCTTTCGCTCATGTTGATTAAGTTCTGATCGAGCTGAAGAACAAACAGGCTCATCTTTGAGCAAGCGACAAATGTCGTCAATGATGAACTCTCAAATCTTTTTGCTGTTTCTAACTTGATATTTACCTTATTAACTCATTGGATCATGGAATATTAACAACTGAACATAATCAAAGAACATCACAATTGTTTTCGGTAACATAATAAATTGAACAATTATTGTTAAATGCTATCGGAAGGACTGTCTGAATCACAAAACAGGTTTCGAGAAGCCAGTGATAGTTTTCTCTCTACTATTTAGGATGAATATCCATGCTGAAAGAACTAACCCACACTAGTGTACCTTAGTCGGGCGACGTAATGTTATTTTAAGATAATTTTGGTTTATTATTCAATAATAAACCATTGTAATCGCTCTTGAAAAAAAAAAAAAAATTGTAACCCCCTGAAAATTCCATGGTTTACGTTTCAAAGGGTGCAGAATCCAAATCTGCAATAACAATTTTTCCGTCCGTCTGCCGTACGCACGTTTTCTCCCAAACGGCTGGAGCAAAAAATCTGAAATTTTCAGGAAAAATATTGGTCCGACGACGCCCCAATTCTTTAGCCAGCACTCTCACTTAATTTAAAGTACTCTTTAAGGGTTGTTAAAGTTTTGTAAAATCCCTAAAAACCTAAAAAAAAAGTCAAGGCGGCCTAAATTTGGACTTGTTTTGAAGAACTTTCCATGAGGAATCGAATGAGCCCCTCCCCAGGTCCGTGGCTCAAACCATTCCCGATGTATGGCCAGATTTATGGTGCCAACATTTGCATCCACATCCACTACATCACTAGGTTACTGCGATCAAAACAAACACAAGACTTTTTTTTAATTTTTTTTTATAGCCGATCCACGGGTTGAAGCATTCTGATATGCATGCTCCGTCTTACAAAATTTAAAATAGAATATTTTTCCATTGTAATCGCTCTTTAAAAAAACGCTGCAAATTCTTTCACTGCAAATTCTTTCTATTCAATGATTCATGATTTGAATTGCTACTAAGCTTTGGAGTGTGCGTTCACATTTGATACAGCAATTATTGAATTTCAGGAGGCATACAAATATGATCAACTGATCAATCCAAATAGGTATTTTGGTTGAGAACCGATTTAAGTGCTCTATGCATATCGCCTGAAATTCAATAGTCGCTCTATCACCTGTGAAACACGCACACTCCAAAGCTTAGTAGAAATTCAAATCATGAATCATTGAATAATAAACCCCAGTGGAAGAATTTGCAGCGTTTTATTTTAATTTTTTAAAGATAATTTTTGATTTAAGTTGAGTCTGAGGTGTAAGTAATAAACAATTTGGATGATCAGACATACGTGGGACGTTCCACGTGAAAGGACGAACTCAAAAAAGAAAACCTCTTAAAAAATAACCATTTTTTACATTTTGCACCCCTACTTGACTAAGACCAGATGCCAAAATCGCAGGCCCGTCTGACGGCAGATCATGATGGGACCACAAAAATTTATTGATGAAAATGAAAAAATCCGTTTTTGATCTCTACATGGGTTCTAGTTGGTCCTAACTTCCAGCCGGTCCGATCCCACCAGCCGCACAGACGCTTTGGGTTGCTGTCCTTATTGGTATTCTCCCTTCTATGAATGAGCCCACTACCTCATCTGTGGACCTTTTTGGTCGATTCCTCCCCTAAAGTTACGGTATTCCACGGAATCTATGGAGTCTCGTCTTTATTCACTAACAAAAACAACGGGTTTGTTGATATTCAGCACCCTATATTCCTCTCCTCTCTCCTCCACTACTCACTCCTGCATAATCATAACTAAAACTACCGGTATTCACGCTCGAATGTTTGGAATATTCTCATTTTCAGCCCTCAGGTCGTGAGAACGCAGAAATAATAGGCTAGAAATATGAATAGGAATATGTTCTTATTCCTTTTAATCTTCCTTATCTTTCTCATGAATAGAATTTTGTTCTGGACGAATAATGAATAGTGGGAATATATTGAAATTCATTTTCTCATCCTATTCCTTGAGACTATTCCACACGTTGTCCAATCAACATGTATTACCAAAGTAATTATACTCTTCAACCAGGAAATCTGCTTTTGAGAAATTTTGAAACGCAAAGCACTCCGAATTAGTTTCACCCATCTATGTAAATACATCGAGGTATACATCGATGGTTTCACCCAACATCCCAGTATGCAACTTTGAAATAGAACTATTCGAAGTAAAATGAAACTAAGAATTTGAATTTTCAGGTTGGAAGATGAAATTAAACATTTTTATACTAATAAATTCTTTAATAAACTAAATCTAATGTACAAAATTCCATCTAAAGACATCTCCATTTACATTCAGGGAGCTTGTAATTATTATTTGGTGTTTTCGGTTGTTCATAAGACATTTACAAAGGTAGTGACGAAGGTCCGTGCGAAATCCGGGTGGGCTTCCTCTGCGTTTGTTTGCTCTTTCAGCCAGCGAATGACATGATCGGTTGAGTGGCCAGCCAACAATTGATTGCAGTTCTCTTTTATTGCAGCAGCGAGCTCTGAGGCTATTTTTTTGGATAGCCGTACGCTGCTCAACAGATACGCTTCCATGAGCTTTTCGAGTTTTTTCACTGGAATCTTTTTGGAAGTGAGGCCTTCAAAGCGTATCTGTAAGAAGAATAATGAGATAATTTACATTTAAAATAACTATTCCATCGGTTACTCACCTTTCCGGAAGTCAATATGATAACTTTGCTCCAGACAAAAGATTACGGCCACCAGGTGTTCAGCTAGGGAACATTGCTGAAAGACTGTTTTAAGTCGATAAAATTTATTTAATAGTAGTACCACCTTCTTGGTTATTATTTCTATGAACGTTAGCTCGGAAGGAAGAGGTCCCTCATGGACTTGTCTTAAGGTGGGTACAAACATGCGGTATTCGGCGAGCACCTAGCCGAGTCTGGGAGTTTTCCCAGTAGTTTTTGTGGGTTTCAGCTCTAGATGATCGGCAAATAGCGAACATTCGGGTGTTCCGCTTATTGTCGGTAAATTTACCGCTTCAAAGGAGCCGAATATTCTACTTTAGGCGAGCAGCACCCAAGTGCTCGGGTGTGCAGGAGTGTTGCGGGCTCCAAAAGGTCGATTGTCATTGCGGAAGGCGCTTGCAGAAAATATAAAGAAAGCCTGTTTCTTCTGTCCCCTTTCACGGCCAAGCATGAATCACATTTTTCGAATCACACTCTCCCCTCCAGTCCTGTGACTCCCACTTCAGTTATCACCTCACCCCTTAGTTGGGACGGGATATCGGTACTCAAATATCGATATTTATCTATAAATTGGCTAAAAATCGATTTTACTGTTGATACTTTTTTCAACCATCCAAAACCAACGCGGTTTCGTGTTATCTACTATTGTTTTTAAATTTATTACAACCAGTTTGTAATGGAGATATAGATATCAGATAGGTTCCTACATACCTTTTATATAACGTCGTAGAACCAAATAGGTATTTAGTCAACAACAGTAGCACTTGAATTTTAAAACCTATTTATATCAGAGTACCAAAGAAAAACAAGTGGGTGCGGCACATAGCTTCCTCGTATCCATAACATGACTGTATAGATCATTGAAAATTATTATTGACTAAAGAACATCGTTCAATTAGGCGAAGTAAATATTGAATTAGGTTAAATTTATTGTTATCCAGGAGCATAACTTGAGAAAATAAAGGTAGGCATGTCCAACTATTGAACAAACTATAAAATATACCTAATGAGTCCGAACAATCCCTGAAAATTTCATCGAAATCGGTCAAAAACTCCCGGTGTTATGCTTGTGGCAAGGATTTCACGTTTGCGCATGCGCAGAGGCTACTATTGATCCGGGGGTCATGAAACTCATAGCTGACCATCTACACCCCAACCCGAACAATCCCTGAAAATTTCATCAAAATTGGTCAAGAACTCTCGGAGTTATGCGCGTAACAAGGATTTAACGTTCGCGCATGCGCAGAGGCTACTATTGATCCGGGGGTGATGAAACTCATAGGGGACCATCTACACATCAAACCAAACAATCCCTGAAAATTTCATCGAAATTAGTCAAGAACTCCGGAGTTATGCGCGTAACAAGGATTTCACGTTTGCGCATGCGCAGAGGCTACTATTGATCCGGGGGTCATGAAACCTATAGGGGACCATCTACACCCCAACCCGCACAATCCCTGAAAATTTCATCAAAATCGGACGATAACTTCGTGTAGTTTTGCCCGTAACAAGGATTTGCTGACAGACAGACAGCCACACAGACAGACACACAGACACACAGACAGACACGGAACCAAAATTGTTCAGAAAGGTCTAAAACGCAAAATGCGAGTGGAATTTTTGATTTTGGAGACAAAAAAATTTTCACATTCCGAAAGTGAAAACAATGCTTCCGCTACTTTAGTAGACTCGGAAGCAATACTCCTCACTTTACAGACCCTGAATTCGGAATACAGCTTCGTAGTAGGGTATCTGAATGGCTTCTTCAGTAATATTTTAACTAATGCATTTTGCACTACCCGAAGTGGATTAAGGTGGGTACGACAAGAGCTTCCCCAAACCGTAATTCCGTATTTGATAAGAGAATAAGCCAGGCCAAAATAAACCGTCCGCAGCTGTGATCCAGTCAGAAAGTTCCTAACTGTTTTAAAAACAAAAAAAAATTTACGGAGTCTACTAATTAGGTTACCAATATGCGTCTTGAACTTCAAATTCCCATCAAAGTACTTACAGTACGAAAATTTCGAAGATTCTGACAAGATAACTACAACAAAATGAAACGTTAAAAACGTGAATTCTTTTCATGATTTTAATAATTTGGGGAGTCTTAGAAATGTTTTCATTCGATTCAGCGAGAAAAATTACTTGGTTATTTCCCCTTCGTCTCAACATTTTCATCCAACAAAACAGGCATTATTTCATGTCAAAACGATGATTTCGTTTGAAACATAACATGACGGTATAGATCATTGAAAATTATTATTGACTAAAGAACTTCGTTCAATTAGGCGAAGTAAATGTTGAATTAGGGTAAATTGTTAGGGTATTGTTATGCAGGAGCGTAACTTGAGAAAATAAAGGTAGACATGTTCAACTATTGAACAAACTATAAAGTATACCTAATAAGTCCGAACAATCCCTGAAAATGTCATCGAAATCGGTCAAGAACTCCCGGTGTTATGATTGTGGCAAGGATTTCACGTTTGCGCATGCGCAGAGGCTGCTATTGATCCGGGGGTCATGAAACTCATAGGGGACCATCTATATCCTAACCGGCACAATCCCTGAAAATTTCTCGAAATTGGTCAAGAACTCCCGAAGTTATGCGCGTAACAAAGATTTCAGGTTTGCGCATTGTACCATTGATCCGGGGGTCATGAAACCTATAGGGGACCCCTAACCCGCACAATCCCTGAAAATGTCATCGAAATTGGTCGACAACTCCCGCAGTTATGCGCGTAACAAAGATTTCACGTTTGCGCATGCGCAGAGGCTACTAATGATCCGGGGGTCATGAAACCTATAGGGGACCCCTAACCCGCACAATCCCTGAAAATTTCATTGAAATTGGTCAAGAACTCCCGGAGTTATGCTTGTGGCAAGGATTTCACGTTTGCGCATGCGCAGAGACTACTATTGATTCGGGGGTTATGAAACCTATAGGGGACCATCTACACCCCAACCCGAACAATCCCTGAAAATGTCATCAAAATTGGTCAAGAACTCTCGGAGTTATGCGCGTAACAAGGATTTCACGTTTGCGCATGCGCAGAGGCTACTATTAATCCGGAGATCATGAAACTCATAGGGGACCATCTACACATCAAACCAAACAATCCCTGAAAATTTCATCGAAATTGGTCAAGAACTCTCGGAGTTATGCGCGTAACGAAGATTTCACGTTTGCGCATGCGCAGATTCTACTATTGATCCGGGGGTCGTGAAACCTATAGGGGACCATCTACACCCCAACCCGCACAATCCCTGAAAATTTCATCAAAATCGGACAATAACTTCGTGTAGTTTTGCCCGTAACAAGGATTTGCTGACAGACAGACAGACACACAGACACACAGACACACAGACAGACACGGAACCAAAATTGTTCAGAAAGGTCTAAAACGCAAAATGCGAGTGGAATTTTTGATTTTGGAGACAAAAAAATTTTCACATTCCGAAAGTGAAAACAATGCTTCCGCTACTTTAGTAGACTCGGAAGCAATAAGTGAATGCAAGCGGAGTGTGGACGCAAAGATAAACAGACGCTGGCAAGCTGTTGTTGTTCATTTCTTCCTGTTGTCCTCAACAAGTGAGATGATTGCCGAATATATGACAAGAGGAAAGATGAAGAATACTTCCGATTTTTCTTACTGCGTACAAATGCTACTAATTCAACAAGAAAAGATTAAAAAAACCGCTATGTTTTACCGATTTTTTCTCGATATATTGGTTAAGAACAATTAGCTGCCGATAAATTTCGACAACCCAACATCGATGTAAAATAATCGGTTCTCCTTAACAACATGTTGATATTTTCGAAATATCAATTCCCATCCCCTCATTGGACCCTCGTCTCATCATATTATCACGACTAAGGAGTGGAACAATAAAACTGTGCTTGAGTTTGTGGAATTCTACAAGAGAGAAGAGTTAATTTGGAGTGCCTCCCATCCAAACACAAAAATCGGAACGATGTTAACGTCGCGTGGAGGAGGATCGAAGTTGTTTTTGGGTAACAAGTATCCAGTACTAATCGTCCGGGTCGTCTTTATCCGAGACGAATCATGTATGCGTGCGTCAAGTTGTTCAGTGTTCGCCAAATGCCGAGCAACTAGGATAGGTACTTGGCGAACTTTCGGCTCTAGGTGCAGGGACAGCCACTGACAGGAGCACTGGCGCATCTGCTTCCCCTGGCCAAAATGAAAAAGATACCTGATGATAATAACATTAAAGTATAATATTATCACACTGTTTTCCAACTTTTCCACATGAATTCTTATTGAAGAGCAGAACAGTTTCAAATTCACTCGCCAAACAGAGCCTCAGGATGGGTGAGAGGACGGTGGAGGATCCAGGGCACCCAATGCCATTGACAGGACTGCAACAAATCTAGAAGACAAGCAGGAATCGTTCCACGATATCCAAGTTCAATCCTCATTACGATGAAAAGGTAGATTTGCTTTGTGGATGTGATGTAAATAATGAACTTTTTTGCTTCCCTTGTCTTCTTTGCTGCAATAATAGGAATGCAGCTTGGGTTACAGATGGAATTGGGCTTTCACTTCCACGACGGTTCTTGCTGGCCATATAAGAATTCCACTGTTGCAATAAACGGTTTCCTGGAGTTCGACAATAATTTCAAAAAAATTTGTATTGTTTCAAAGTATTTTTACTATTGGTGAACTTCTTTTAAAGGTAGGATTGAGTCGTTTCACGATTTGAAGCCGAGAAAGAGGACAAGATTGATCTCCTAGGCATATTGGTAGTTGAAATTTGTATCTGTCTGAGAAAAGCACATTTTTGTCTCACATCCCCTTTGTGGTTTCCCCTTATGGTCTCGATGCATCCCCATGGTTTTAGGGCAGGAGCCGCCATTATCTAGGTGAATACCGCATGTGTGTGCATAGTTCAATCAGATTCGTACGCCAAATTTCCTTCGGAAAATTCGAATTATAGATTGTATCACCTGGTTGCATGAAACTTACTGTCAAGTCGTCGACAACAAAGCTCAATTCAAGATGAGATATTTGTAGTGAGTTGTCGATTTCCTCAAAACGCAAATCAGTCACATTGTAGCTGGCACCAATTGTTTCAGTTCTGCCACAAATAAAACGTTAAGTTTAACGAAGGATCAATCTTCAACGTTCTATTTAAAAGCTTGTTTTAGTCAATCGATTCAAATGTTGTTGTATCGAAACAGAGCCATAAAAGTTTTCTTTGTTCATATGAATTGGATCATCTAGGATGACTTTATTGATTGACCTACCTCAACACTCCTTTGCCAGAGACTTTGAATCCAAATATTTTCCCATTCATCTCGTAGTCGAACACTTCTGTTATGTTGGGTGCAGTTATGCGACATCTGGTGGACGATGTCGAAGGGTCAAATTCGTATTGATCAAGTGAAATGTCGTTCGCTCCGTACAACACTCCGTTCCTCGTCGTGGTCACGACGCTACGAAACAACGAAATTAACATTTTTTATTCAGCGACGAATGAAAAACATTCAGGCTAATATTCCAAGATTCATGAAAATTGGGTCCAGTTCTCAAGAAAGTTGAGGAAATCAAGTGAATGCCCACGGCGTGCAAAGCCAGGTAGGATAGATGATGCCTCCACGAAGTAAAGTTAGAAAACATTGAACCAAACATGTGGCCCAAGCAAAGAATAGGAAGAGAATCCTCATGGAATTTTGCTTGAAGAGAAAATGAACTCGGAGGGAAAATTCTTGATATGCTGAACAAGAATTAAATTTCTGGTTTTTCGATAAAACTCTTTCTTCCTGCCGAAAAGGGGGATTATTCATTTAAAAGAATCAAATATAAAGCAGTGGTTGAAAGGTCGAACGTCAGTACTCTGATGGTTAGTATATTCAGTATGCAGCTGTACGTGGATATGTCAATCAAAACATAAAAAGACATATCTATTCCAAACTTCTTACTCTTTGGAGACGGTACATTCCCCACCATCATCAGTAGTCTTTGTACAATCTCCATCTTACTCTTTGTAGAGTCTCGGCACACACAGACCCATAGTCTCCTCCTCCTCAATCATCCATAATGATTGGAGGCTGCTACGGTGTTGAAGAGGATAAAGAAGCAGTTGCAGGGCAACATTCCTTGCAGCAGGCCTGCGACCAATAAGCCTCTAGTGTGTGAGATGACTAACCGGAAAATTTCACAGGCAAAGTCGGTATCATGGGCCCCAGGCTACTGGGGCGTCGCATCAGCAAAGCGTCCCCTGCCTGCCCCCTGAAAGCAGTTGGCGTCTTAATGGCAGTGGTTGATTAATCAGACTGGAAGGCCAAGCCTGAAAGCTGAGAGGTAGACACTTCTGTAGTAGACTTGTCCTCCAGAGCATTGCCAGCTTGTAAGTTATGTGGCTTATTGATAACTCAGGTGCCAACCTACTCAGTTGGTAGGGCAAGCTAGAACGCTCAGCTTTACCTGTAGTAACTAGTGCAAACAGGTACTTGCATCATCAGATGCGGGAGCTATGACTGTGGGCGTCTCCCACGGTATTCTACCATGGGTTTTCCTCCTTGCTTGCAAAGAGTGGAGGGAGGACGTAAGCACAGTGTGCTGGGATACTCCCTTCTAAATCAACCTTGGGATTTATAAATCACAAGGGGGAACAAGACTCAATGTGTCTCGGCATTTGAGTTGTGTCTACAAACTCTGGCATCTATATCCTTAATTCCTACATAGTACTAGCTGGTAGGACCAACCGTACCTGCAGTGCCACAGCGACTAGGTAGGTACCTTGCAAGGTAATTTGCGAACGAATTCTCCCATAGCCCATGCTAAGCCTGAGAGGGTGGGGGTTGGGGGGATCATTGATAAATCAACGAGGATATCATTGAAAATTGTTAGTAACATTTTCAGTGACGATCGTTCGTGGTAACATTTTCGATGACAGTTGTCTCAAAACGTAAGACAAAACTGTTGCTCATGTGCTTCGGTCAAAATTTGTTCTTCCGAGCCTTCCTGAAATGATACATGGGCAAAAGGTATTACAGAATGTTGTGGTATGGTATGATTACAAACTTATTTTCTCTTAAGTGATTTAAAAATTACTTCAGTAGTCCAAGATGACCTGAAGTACAGCATTTCCTAAACACATTCAAGAATATAATGACAGGCAGGTACCACGCATATTTCTCATTAGTTGTTCAACTGGGAGATCTCAGCATCAGCTCTCAGCTCTTGATGGGGGTATTTTATCATTAACCTTCTCACAGATAAAATGCAAATGCATGAATGTGCCGTTTTGCCAATCAGCATATTTTTTAACGTAGACACATCTCCTTGTATTTATTGAGGATCCAGTTGAACAACTATTTCGAAGAGGTATCTATTTAAATGGAGACTTACTCGGTACCGAACTCGGGCAAAATCACATGGTTGTTGATATTATCTGGAAGAGGCATTTGCTTAACTTTAGGTAGAGTAGACCTCATGTAAAGTAAAACTGCCTTGGTCAGCTCCTTGACCTGTTGTGAAGTTGGCTGCCCTGCACAATTTACCAATTTCAAAACACGCTCTCAACACATTTTGCCGGTGTTCTTTTTTTTATGAACATGATTCTTAATTCAATAAATTTACACACACGAAACAATATTGTAAACTGTTATTAATTGTAAAGTTGTTGTGAACCGCGGATCAATTTGACCAAGACAAAATCCATGATGAAAAAACGCTGCAAATTCTTTCACTGGGGTTTTTTATTCAATTGGCTTGCGTTCATGATTTGAGTTTCTACTAAGCTTTGGAGTGTGCGTGTTTCACAGGTGATAGAGCGACTATTGAATTTCAGGAGGCACACAAGTATGATCAACTGATCAATCCAAATAGGTATTTTGATTGAGAACAGATTTACGTGCTCTATGCACATCTCCTGAAATTCAATAATCGCTCTATCATCTGTGAAAAACGCACACTCCAAAGCTTAGTAGAAATTCAAATCATGAACTCAAGCCAATTGAATAATATAACCCAGTGAGAGAATTTGCAGCGTTTTTTTATTTTATTTTTTTAATTTTGTTTAATGGTTATCAGAATGCTTCAACCCGTGTATCGGCTACAAAGCCTTTTAGGACTTCACTCCAGTATCCACATTACTACATCACTACGTCACTAGGTTACTGATATCAACACAAAAACAATAATAAACCAAAATAACGCGAATGTTGGCACCATAAATCGGGCCATACATCGAGAATGGTTCGACCTACGGACCTGGGGAAGTGCTCATTCGATTACTCGTGGAGTGTTCTTCAAAAAGAGTACAAATTTAGGCCGCCTTGACTTTTTTTTGAGGTTTTTAGGGATTTTACAAAACTTTGACAACCCTTAAAGGGCACTTTAAATTAAGCGAGAGAGCTGGCTCAAGAATTGGGGCGTCGTCGGACCAACATGGATTTTCCTGAAAATTTCAGCTTTTTTGCTCCAGCCGTTTGGGAGAAATCGTGCGGACGGACGGAAAATTTTTCATTGCAGATTCGGATTCTACACCCTTTGAAACGTAAACCATGAAATTTTCAGGGGGGTTAGAATTTTTTTTTCAAGAGCGATTACAATGGTTTATTATTGAATAATAAACCAAAGAAAAATCCTTCATGTCCAAAGTAAATTTGAGCTGCGCTCTTAACGTAACCTACCAGAACGTCCAACTTGACTTCATGCGATCTGAGAAGAATTTAGGGCTGCTCCTTCAAGACTCGTTGGGATGGGATCAGCAAGTTGCAAGGACGTGTAACTTTGCATTCAAAGGTACCTACCAACTCGAAAGGCTAGCCATTGATATTTTCACTTGGACCTCGAATCTTTGCAAGAGTTACCCCCCCCCATTACTGGCGTTTGAAATGGCTGAACATTGCGTTGAAGAGGAAGTTGCAGGTCCCCATTATGACTTTTAAAGAATAGAAATTCGGAAAACAGTAATTATAATTTCTTCACAGTCCATTTGAATTTCTGTCCACATCTGCCGGGAGGAGGAATTAAAGCGAAAACCGATAATTGAGACTTTCTACTCATCGGACAGACTGGCAAGATTTTTCACAGTACAATCTTATTAAAATGTATGATGAAAACATTGATTAATTTAAACTTTTGTTAATACTAGAGGCATTTAGAGAAAATTTTAGAAGCATAATATTCTAGAGTTATGTTTTGGCATTATGATTTGACAAGCTTCATTTTCAGTTGTTTATTTTCATATTGAACTAGTGTTTCAAAAAAAACCAAATAACATTGTCAGGTTTGAAAGGCGTAATAATTAAAATATATTACCATTTTCAACAGGTAGGCAGCTAACAGCAGTAAACGCAGCAGCCAAGACAACAAAGTTGGCGAGAAACTTCATAGCTGGATATGGTACACTGGAGGAGCCAACCCTGATTGAAGATTACTTAGATGTTCGGAGAATTTATAATCTACCCGGTAGAGAACATTTGCAGATACAACACGAACTTCTCGTGGTTCTTTCGGTAACTAGTTTCTAGTGCAGAGGAGACCGATTTCAAGTGTCACGTCTTAACAATTAGTGATTTTAACATCCACTTCACCACTTCAAGTAGAGATAGCTGTGGTCAACGTTTAAATTATTCATCTATTTCACGGATCATCTACGAGCACGGATCGTCTCGTACCACATATACTCATACGAGTGGTGCCTAAAATAAGCATAAGTCTTTTTAAGACGAACATGTTAGCCAGCTGTAAATATTAAACGATTCCATCGGATGAATAACACGTGCTCACGGAATAAAGTGAGGGGAAATGAGATTCTAGGAGGAAAAAGTTCTTTTATAGGCGATTTGGATGGTAAATTTGATGCCGATTCCTAATACACCGCGTATCCCCATGCCAAAACGGCTTCTTCAAGCCCGTTTCACCCAAAAACACGCTTTAGCGAGTTTTCATAGAAAATTAAGCCAATGCAATGGCTCTAAAATTTTTGAAATGAAAATTTAAAAAACGCTGCAAATTCTTTCACTTGGGTTTATTATTCAATGATTCATGATTTGAATTTCCACTAAGTTCTGGAGTGTGCGTGTTTCACAGGTGATAGAGCGATTATTGAATTTCAGGAGGCACACAAATTTGATCTACTGATCAATCCAAATAGGTATTTTGGTTGAGAACCGATTTAAGTGCTCTATGCATATCCCCTGAAAGTCAATAATCGCTACATCACCTGTGAAACACGCACACTCCAAAGCTTAGTAGAAATTAAAATCATGAACCATTGAATAATAAACCCCCGTGAAAGAATTTGCAATGATATTTTTTGATGAGCGATTACAATGGTAAAATATTCTATTTGAAAATTTTAAATTTCGTAAGACGAAGCATGCATATCAGATTGCTTCAACCCGTGTATCGGCTATTTTAGGAGTTCACTCCAGTATCCACATTCACTGCATCACTAAGTTACTGCAATAAAAATAAATAAATAAAAACGTTTTGATTGCATTGCAGTACCTAGTGATGTGGATGCAAATGTTGGCACCGTAAATCGGGCCATACATCGGGAATGGTTTGTGCTACGGACCTGGGGAAGGGCTCATTCGATTCCTCATGGAAAGTTCTTAAAAAAAAGTCCAAATTTAGGCCGCCTTGACTTATTTTGAGGTTTTTAGGGATTTTACAAAACTTTGACAAGCCTTAAAGGGCACTTTAAATTAAGTGAGACAGCTAGCTAAAGAATTGGGGCATTGTCGGACCAACATGGATTTCTCCTGAAAATTTCAGATTTTTGCACCAGCCGTTTGGGAGAAATCGTGCGTACGGCGTACGGCGAACGGACGGAAAATTGTTATTGCAGATTTGGATTCTACACCATTTGAAACGTAAACCATGAAATTTTCAGGGGGGGTTAGAATTTTTTTTTTTTTCAAGAGCGATTACAATGGCTTATTATTGAATAATAAACCAAAAACGATCTGAATGCAAATCCGTTTTGAGATATTCTGAAACTATTCCGGAGCTTAGTGGTATTTTGTTTCTGTACAGCGTGTCCAACGATACGTCCTCTTCCACTAAATCATTCATGGTCAACAATTTTTTTATTTTGTTTGCTCTGCATGTTTCTGCCAAGTATCTTAAATATGCGCACGGCAGGAAGCCAAAAAAATCAAATATAGAATCAAATTTTCATGAGATCGAGCGTAGATTAGCGTAGAATGAAGGGGGGTAAGGAATCCAAATTCCGAATAAAAAGCGTGTACCCGTTTGATAACCAAAGTTATTGTGCATTGCGCGTATTCGCTCACATGCATGATGCTTACCGTGCACATATTTGAACTCCTTGGCAAAAAACATGCAGATTTAGAAAAATATATGTACCTTTTACTCCATAAAAACGATTTGAGGGGGGCGGGTATCTTTAGATACCGTGGAAATTCAGTAAAGTTTCTTTAATTACAGTCTTAGACATACAGATTCGTAAGAGAACTCACTTTTTACATTCTCATCTAGCATTTTTTCCGGAAAACTTGGGAGGCGATCGGTGCGGAGCAGGGGGGAAGGTTTTCATCAGGATATTAAGTCCATAGAGAATAGAAATCAGGGTAGATGATGGGAGGGTTAGTATGATGGGATACTACTTCTGGTAGCTTTTTCGAGGGGATCCTGGCGTTTCTCAAAAGAGAAAAGTAGCAATAGGAGCTTTTTGGAGAAGCGGGAAATTAATAACAAAACCATAAATGTAGAGTAAATTGAAAAATCTCATTTACAGTGTTTCCATTCGGAATGAAAAGGAGTTTTAATTATTAAAACCTTTCGAACATTGAAACTTTTTTGTACGTTCCATATGCCCATTTTTGCCTCCAAAATATCAGAATATTTGGTTAAATCGGTAAAATACGGTGGGCGGTAGAGAAAAATCCATGTCAGTTTCGGATCCATCAACCTTCACAACTACAAGATTACCAAAAAACATCAAAAAAGTGTTGAACAATATTTTTTGCAGGCCTGAATAACGTGGCCTATGGGCCACTCCCCGCAATACCGGAAAACGTCCATCGAGTTGGGATGTAATTAGGTATAGCTGTGTCTTTGACGAGGATCGACGACAGACAGAAACGAGACCGTTTAGAAAGCTGTCATACGCAGCGGGGAAGTTGAAATTGGACTTTCCAGGATAAATGCTCAGCCAAAATAAACTCAACCACCTGCACGAATAAAAGGTTTGTTGGAAACCAAATAAGAGCAAACCAGCACAATCCACGACCAATTCGTCAAAATCGTCAGTTTCAGAGTTTTGCTGTACCAACCATTTTCAGGTTTCCGCAAGATTCGTCACCTGTCATGATGGAATGTCAATAACACGCTCTTGAATTATATACCTCCGAATTTGAACGAAATCGGACCAATAGACCGTAGGTTGCAAGAGAACTAACCCCTATAAACTGCAAAAAATGCATAAAAACCTGACTAAAACTTGGTATATTTTTATTCGCAGAATTCATTGGAGCAGATGACATAAACGAACAGTCCCCAGAACTGAAATTGATTAGTTGAATTTCATTGTTGCCCTTTACAAATAGTGACTGCATGAACTAATTGAGACTGAAAGGTAGAGGTGGTAGATATACCGTAAAATAAATAAGCACTTGGATCTCCGAAAAAGAAGGATGATATCTCCATAAAATGTGGTTGTCGGTGAAACTTGGCCCGTTTGGTTTCGAATTTCTCGGTGACGTTCAACTTTCCTTATTAGCTAGAGCGGGGATCTCCAAAATATTTGCCCCAAGGGCCGTATCATAATGTGGAGCTGGTGGTGCGAGCCAACAGGGGGGTCTGGGGGGGCTAGGGCCCCCGGGGGGGCTTCCGCCGGAAAATTTTTAAAATTAGACACTTGAAAACTGTGTTTTTAAGCATTCCTAGACGAGTTTGACAAATTCAAAATTAGGCCTTTGACGTACGTTTTTGTACATATTTTATAAACGGGGAGTTTGGTCAAGGAAGAAGTGAAACACACTGACTCGAAAAAAGGAAAAGCAATTGAAAACATGGAGAGAGTAATTATTTGGGAAATGTTATTTTAATTTTATTATGAAATGTAATGATTAGTAAAATGTATTCACCAACCCTTGTAATGCCGAATCGGTTTATACAAATAAATTCATTCATTCATTCATTCAAATTAGGCCTATTATAGGAACAAAAAATTAGTTTTAGTGATTAAATATATTTTTTTAATTCCATGATTTCTTTTTCGTTGTTCAATAATCACCGGGGTTTGTTATTCAATTTCATTCATTTGACTTGCATTCATAATTTGAATTTCTGCTAAGCTTTGGAGTGTGCGTGTTTCACAAGTGATAGATCGATTATTGAATTTCAGGAGGCACACAAATATGATAAACTGATCAACCCAAATAGGTATTTTGGTTGAGAACCGATTTACGTGCTCTATGCATATCTCCTGAAATTCTACGATTGCCCTATCACCTGTGAAACACGCACACTCCAAAGCTTAGAAGAAATTCAAATTATGAATGCAATCCAAATGAATAAAATTGAATAATAAACCCCACTGAAAGAATTTGCAGAGTTTTGGTTGAGAACCGATTTACGTGGTCTATGCATATCTCCTGAAATTCAATAATCGCTCTATCACCTGTGAAACACGCACACTACAAATCTTAGTGGAAATTAAAATCATGAATGCAAGCAAAATGAATAAAATTGAATAATAAACCCCAGTGAAAGAATTAGCAGCGTTTCATGCATATCAGAATGCTTCAACCCGTGTATCGGCTATAAACCCTTTCAGGAGTTCACTCCAGTATCCACATTCACTACATCACTAGGTTACTACGATCAAAACAAAACAAAAAAAAAAAACGCTGTTGTTTTTGTTTTGATTGCAGTAACCTAGTGATGTAGTGAATGTGGATGAAATGTTGCACCATAAGATCATGCTATAGATCGGGAATGGTTTGAGCTATAGACCTGGGGAGGGGCTCATTCGATTCCTCATGGAAAGTTCTTAAAAAAAAAGTCCATATTTAGGCCGCCTTGATTTTTTTGAGGTTTTTAGGGACTTTACAAAACTTTGACAGCCCTTAATGGATGGAAATGCATGGATTTTTCCTGAAATTTTCAGATTTTTTGCTCCAGCCGTTTGGCAGAAAACGTGCGTACGGCGGACGGACGGACAAATTTTTATTGCAGATTCGGATTCTACACCCTTTGAAACGTAAACCATGAAATTTTCAGGGGGGGTTAGAATTTTTTTTCCAAGAGCGATTACAATGGTTTATTATTGAATAATAAACCAAAAATGTTAACCATTGAATTTTCAGGAATGGAAATGCAATTGTTTTGTGCTTACAATGTCCTTCCACTTCACATCATATTTTGTTGTTCTAATCGTAAGTAAATTTTTTAAGTGTTCTTCTGAAACCATTGATCGATGTTTGGATTTGTCATGTGTCATTTTTGAAAAGGTTTGTTCGCATAGATACGTTGAACCAAAAATTGATATCATTTGTCTGGCAAAACTCTTGACTCCCTTGAAGTCATCACGTTCTGGCGGTAGCCTAATTTTTTCCATCCATCCACGTTTTTCCGCGGGCGGCGGGCCGGACCAAATCCTCCCGCGGGCCGTAGTTTGGAGACCCCTGAGCTAGAGGAAACATCAATGTTGTTTCGATTTGATTACTCTCCATTCCAAAACAAAGCTTTTATTCACTAATCACCTGTTATTTCTTGTTACTTGTGTCTTCAGTCCGTGTTTTGCGTCTTCGTCCACAGTAATCAGGTACACGGGAACAATGGGAACTGAAAAGAAAAAGTAAATAATTAATTTTCTTCTTTGTTTCTACTATATAAGTTGTAAGGGTTGGATGTTGGACCTAGACCCTACGTCTTTAACGCTCCCTCTCGAAATGAGGCAATCAATAGGTACTAGGTACTCCGAGTGAGTGGTTAGATTAGTGTTAAGGCCGGTCCAGACGCTCCGTTTTCCACCGCGACTTAAGTTTGCGCAGACTTGCTGATGGACAAGACGGAATGAAAACGTAGCGTCCTGACGATACAGACTTTTCGCTCAGTTTTGTAATGGCAAATTACTTTCATTGCAATTACCAATTATTGGGTATCTTTGAAGGCCTCGAAAATCCTATTTTTTACCCATATGTCCACCCAGGGGATGCAACCATGGGTTGACAGGCTGCCGCACTTCGGGGCACAACTAAAACCCAAATTGAGTCTCTGTACGAAATTTGGAATTTTTCGTAATTAAATTAGTCAAAGGTAATTAAATTACTCAAAAGTAATTAAATTACTTAAGAGTAATTAAATTATTCAAAAGTAATTAAATTACTCAAAGGGATAAGTCTGAGTCTGAAGTATTGTTTTTAGTTGGGAAACTTTGAATTAGATTTTCCTCAAATTCCATTTGACGGGACTTAGTCGTTCTTCCCCAGCGCCCTTCAATTAAAAGTAGAATTCACTTGTACTTAATCGCCTTGGTCATTAAAATGGGTACGGGTTAATACCATTGTCATCAGTATTCGATCCCACCAGTATTTGAGCTTAATAGTTAAAATAAAAACTGTTCTTGTGATTAAACTACAATAGCTATAGTCAGCTATAGTCAGTACTATGAAGATACAGGGAATTATTGAATGTTTCGTCAATAGTTTCCACAGCGCACGCGAAATGGTGTCTGTTTTTGGAAATATTTTGATAACTTGGGTTGCGTTGTTCCATTATAGGGATTGCTCCGTTTTGGTTAGCAAATATGCCCGAGGTAAGGGCAGCCTTGTTGTGGGCCAAACTTTAGTGTGCAAATACGTTCGCGGGCCGCCTTTAAAACTAGTGTTGATAATTTTTACCGATAGATATCAGACATGAAATAGTACGACAATGTTATTATAACACAATTTATTAAAATAACAAAATGAAATGAAAAAAAATTATCAAATTCAACGTCGGCGAGAGAATGAGGCGTGTCGATAAATGTATCACGTACTTCGCCAATTTCAATTTCATTCAAGGATAATGTAGTATTCATAAGCAGCTTTTTGCGTGAACGATATTCGCGCACTAGTTCCAACGAGTGCCGTTTTGTAGGACCAATGATAACTACGTTAGATTGTGCTCGTTGATGGTTGCGATGTAATGGTTCCATCGTTTGGTCACTGAGGTTCCGAATGTCCAGGGGTTAACGTAACAAGATTGAGTAAATCAACAGCTTTCAAATGAGTGGTGAACGAGTTTTGTACGATCACTAATGTCGAAGATAATGATCCGTAGCAACGAATCGGTTGTGAGCGAAAACCATCAGAAATATTTTCGTGACGCTGTCCGCGTTACATTTTCGAGTTTATGTAGCAAAGTAAAGACATAAAATGTTTTTAAAAAAACGCTGCAAATTCTTTCACTGGGGTTCATTATTCAGTTTCATTCATTGGCTTGCATTCATGATTTGAATTTCTACTAAGCTTTGGAGTGTGCGTGTTTCACAGGTGATAGAGCGATTATTGAATTTCAGGAGATTTGCATAGAGCACTTAAATCGGTTCTCAACCAAAATACCTATTTGGATTGATCAGTTGATCATATTTGTGTGCCTCCTGAAATTCAATAATCGCTCTATCACCTGTGAAACACGCACACTAAAAAGCTTAGTAGAAATTCGAATCATGAATTTTTTTTTTTTCCAAAAATTGCATTTATTAAAAAAATATACATGTTATACAAAATACAATACGATAGGCACATGTTCCCTTTAAGAAAATTCTTGTGCTGGGAGTCGGAGCGTTGCCAGATAATACAATCTTAAAACTTTTTGAGCAAATTTCTATTCATATTTGCGTCTCTACATTTGTACTTTAGAAATATCGAGTAGAACATGATAAGCCAACTGGTGAATAATAAACCCCAGTGAAAGAATTTGAAGCATTTTGGAAATATTTTGATAACTTGGGTTGCGTTGTTCCATTATAGGGATTGCTCCATTTTGGTTAGCAAATATAATATGGCCGAGGTAAGGGCAGCCTTGTTGTGGGCCAAACTTTTGTATGCAAATACGTGCGTTACTTTTTACCGATAGATATCAGACATGAAATAGTACGACAATGTTATTATAACACAAATTATTAAAATAACAAAATGAAATGAAAAAAAAATAGATGCAGCACTATAATTTAATTTGGAATTGTTACAAACTACGAAATTTAAATAGAGAAACCGAAATCAATGAGACACTTGAGCTTGAATTTGAAAAGTTAATTCATTGACGTTCGAATCAATTCCACTGGTACAAAATCCTTCTTTGTAGAAATGTCACAACTCCCCGTCATCAAATTTAAATTTTAGGGTTAAGTTTTTTAAATCTTGATAAAATCCATTGGCAAGTTTATTGGCTTTGGTGTTTGCCGTCCCATTTTTTGATTATCACCGCCACTTGGCTTGATCGCTCACTTGATTCCATGAGTGTGAGCAAGTTGTGTGTTTCTTTAACATTTTAATCGAGTTCTTCAAAATATCTCTTAGCGGGTCGGCTGTTGCCCATATATGATATAGTCTGTGTTACTAATGGTCAAAGAATTGTAAAAATCGGGACAATAAATTTTGATCATAACATACAAAAAACAGAAAATCGAATCTTTATAACATTAGTGTAGAAGTATAAGTTGTGGATAATATTGGAAGAACTAGTACTGACCTACGACAGTGAGGAGGATGTTGTCGAGGAGGAAGGACAAGTAAACGAGGACGAGAACTGGCGTCCTGGAGAAGGAAGAGGACGGCGGAGTCGTCTGTGGAGGCGGAGGGATCGGCGTCATAACGGGGCGCGGGCTTGGGACCCCTGAAGTTCTTCAACTTAAATTGTCGAAGCTGAGTCGCGAGTCGACGACCAGAATTACAGCTGACGATTCGAATTACGGTCGATTTCGGAGCAGCTGATAGTTCACGGTGCCGGGAGCTTCAGCGGGTGGCGGGCTACTAGCGTTGAGCCGAGTTTCGGTGAGCGAGAAGGGAATGACTCCTTCAAAGGCGCCGGCGCTCAATGGGCTAAAATTTAATCAGCCCGACACACAAAATTTCTGCTGAAATAAATCTTATTTCATTATGAAATATAACAAGAAGAAAAAGGTCAATTCAGATTAGCAGATTATGCATCAATTTACACAGCTGAACTTGTTGCTATGGATGGTGCCTTTAAATATACTACGCAGCTTGATCCAGATGGCGGATCGGATTTTCTTGTCCGATTCATTGAGTGCACTCTCAAAGCTCCGAAAAGGAAACCCTGGCTGACCTGACGTTTCTGGAGTAAAAAATCCTTAAAACTGGAGTTAGCTGCCGATCATCCTAAACGCAACACCGACATTTTCACGCTGTCTTCCCAGTAAAAAATAAAATGTGTATCGTAGGAAGGCTTTTACAAATAAATATAATCGATCAATCAAATGAAATTTGCTTACGTCGCTGAATGGTGAAAAAAAGGCCGCTGTCGTTACTGCCCAGGGAATAAAACCATAATGCCGTGCAGTACGTGCAATAAGAACTTTAATTGTTCCTTGTTAGAACTGCTTTTTGAGTATCACCCAACATGAAACTCACACTTTCCTTAACCCTAGGAGGTCACACTGAGGTCTTTTCTGACCCCAGTGATGTATGCTGAGCAACTACTTGAATACAATTTTTCCGCCAAAAAAAAAAGCTCGCGTAAATCACGTTAGTACCCTCGCTAACGTGGGTACGCTTAGTTTTCTGTCAGTGGTGCTCGAGGTTTCGAAAGGGAGGGTTTTAAACTTGTCTCTGAGACGATTTTGACTCCACAATTACTACTTCCTATTATCATTTTGAATTTCACAAGTAATGAGGTTTATTCCAATAAAAATTGTCGATTGTCATGTCACTTTTTTCGTCTAGCTGAATTCGAAAAAATATATATTATATAGTAGTAATAATTATATAGTAGTAAGAACCAAATCAAGTCGTGATGGGAAGAGACGAATTTAGCATTTCCAAATTGAGTTCGTCCTTTAGGAAAAAAAAGGATTCAATTCATTCAAACTATTATATTTCCCAGCTATGAAAAGTTACAATTGTTTTCTGTACAATATTCAAAGAGTTCTTTTTCTTTTTCGAAATTACTTTTATAATTATGTTTCTTCCAATACTTTAGTAAAATAGGTAACTCATGTATTTCATCTAAATAGGTACCTACCTCTAATTATTATGTATAATAAATTGGTGTAAGTAGTTTTGAGAAATTGTGAGCACTCCGACCCCCAGCACAAGTTATCTTAAAGGGGGTCATAGCATTGTCTAGTTTAACTATGTACTCATACCAAATAAATGCGTAAAAAAAAAAAAAAAAAAAAAAAAAAAAATCGGAAATACTTTTGTATACAGGGTGTCCCATGAGTTATGCACAATCCGACTCCTACGTGTTCTACAACTCATTTCCGACCAAAAATGCCACCTAGCAATTTTTCGCCAGTGGTCTCGTTTCCGAGCTATTCGCGATTTAAGATTTCTTTCGTGTTTTCGATCTTAAGTCATTAAAACTGTCATAACTCCCTCAATTTCGGAGATAGCTCAAATTTGATGACACCGTTGGAAAGAGCGTTACATTTTCTATCTATTTGTGTCCGAAAAATTTCTTTAAAATGCATTGAAGATGTGCGATTGCTGCGCGAAATGGCAATTTTGTCAGAATCTTGAAATCGCCTGTTTGTCATCTCGCCTAGAAACCCCATGAATGCTTGACGCAGAACTGTGCAGGCCTGGTAAAACGTGTGCCAAAATGTCAGCTTTTGAACGGTATTGTCGTTTTGGTTTTTAAAAATATTTTTAGTTAAGGAAATGGTGTTTAAATGTAGAAAAAAATTTTTTTTCTGTTAAAATTGAGGTTTTTACGAAAGTCTCGAAAATGAATGCAACTCATCGCAGTCGGAAATGAGTTGTAGAACACGTAGTAGTCGGATTGTGCATAAGTCCTGGGACAACCTATATCACTAAAAAAGACCTAATGTATGAAAATTGGGAAAGCTACGGAGGAGGCATTGTCTTGGTCAGGGGCCAGGATATGCAATGACCCGCACGACCCCCCG
This sequence comes from Creontiades dilutus, assembly GCA_031894815.1. Lineage (NCBI taxonomy): Eukaryota > Metazoa > Arthropoda > Insecta > Hemiptera > Miridae > Creontiades > Creontiades dilutus. The sequence continues at coordinate 162,349 of JAVIWC010001085.1, forward strand.
GTCTTGAAGGAGGGGTTGCTTTGTGCGCCGTGTATTATCAACCCCAATCTGATTTGCCCGTAGCATTGGGTGTTGCAATGTTGATAATTTGTTGTTTCTGACCAAATTCAGTTTTATTAAAATGTTTATTGACTCGAACATGTTATCCAGCTGTATGGACAATGGTAGGATATTGGGGTTTAAATCGAGTTCATACAAAGAGTTAGAGTTTAAACAACATTGTTAAGATTTAAATTAAAAAATAAATATTTAAAAATGAAAAATGAAAATTAATTTAATGAATGAAAACGTTCGTTTGTGATCAGCGTCTACGGCATTTCCAAGCTGTCCAGCCAAAGTCAGGATAATCGAAGATCCGGGAGACAGCTATTGTTTGTGTTCATTTACGATTGATTGCGACGATTTGCTTTCAGTTGAGTAGCTATACCACAAGTGAGTATGTTGACATGATTTTTGTGTACGGTTTTGCCAATGGTAATGCTTCTGAAGCAGGAAGGGAGTCACACTCCTCCTGTGTACAACTCACACCCTAGCGAACACGTCGGATAGTATGAGGAAAAAATATTGGTAGATAGTATTGTTTATGTCGCTGATCCTTCTTTATCTAGTAAACTATCTTTTTTTATCTACTAATTGTTTTTTGTCACTAAGGTTTTGATTATTACTACCAGCTATGTTCAATAGCTATAGCGCACCATGATGAATGGGAATACGCAATAGGGAAAACTTCGCTGAAGGAAACAGCGAGGAAAGAGACGAAAGGGAAGAGTTGGTAATATTACGGAAGCCTGGTTTGATAAGGGTCCATAGTGTCAGCAAAAAGATGAATGCAACTAATCGCAATCAATCGTAAACGAACACAAACAACAGCCGTCTCTCGGCTCTTCGATTATCCTGACTTTGGCCGGACAGCTTAGAAATTCCGTAGACGCTGTTCACAAACGAACGGGTCCATGCATCCGACAAATCTAACTTAAATCGTCACTTGAGAGTTCTAGCGTTGTCACCATTCGATTCATCGAGAAACGTTACGTATATCCCGCCACCAGGGTTTTTTCGTCGAGACTTTCGGAAAAAACTTCAATTTTAACAGAAAACACACGTTTTTCTGCAGTTAAACACCATTTCCTTTACTATAACTATTTTTAAAAACCAAAACGGCTCCACCGTTGGAAAGCTGACATTTTGGCACACGTTTTACCAGGCCTGCACAGTTCTGCTTCAAGCGTTCATGAGGTTTCTAGGCGAGATGAAAAACAGGCGATTTTAAGATTTTGACAAAACTGCCATTTCGCGTAGCAATCGCACATCTTCAATGCAATTTTAAAAAGGTTTCCGACATCAAATAGATGAAAAATTCAACGCTCTTTCCAACGGTGTCATCAAAGTTTGAGCTATCTCCACAATTCAGGGAGTTATGACAGTTTTAATGACATAAGATCGAAAACACGAAAAAAATCTTAAATCGCGAATAGCTCGGAAACGAGGCCTCTGGATGTTAATGACTTCTAGATATCCAAAGACAGTTGGATGACTTCATCTTAAATATGACCCCGTGAAACCTAACCATTACAGGCCCTTTGTAGAAAACAAAAGCTCATATCAAAACTTGTAGCTCACGGTACTAGCTGCCCTTGATGGGTCATTCCATATCCTTTAACATATTCCGTTGAAAGCCTTCGATTTACCTCAGTTGCTTAGGAACTTGGGTCTGGAAGAGCAAATATAGCTGGTGGTAAATATCTAATTAAACAAATATTGTTTTTTATTTTCATTATGAATAATTTATTTTAATAATTTAAAAACAAAAACTTTCTTTGTTGACAATGGAGCAGACAGTTCTGTTGTCCTAGGAAACTCTTTACTCCCAACTCATTCTTCATTTTGATTGCCCTTATCTTCCACCTCTTCTTCTGCCACTTCTCATTCATCGTTCTAGAACTGAAGAACGGTGTTTATTGGTGCATACCATTTTGTTCTGCGTTAATTTCATTAAAAAAAACCTCAAGGATTATCATTGTTTGGGGATACCTTGTGTATTTATGGACTAGGGAAGTGTAGGTAGGCGTTTTACTTTATCTCATTACTTTTCAGTTGGTGGACTTAGTAAGGTCTTACTACTCGTTTTAATTACTTTCACATCTCACTATTGGACGTGTAGTGCGGAAGTTTATAATGGAGCTTTTTTTTCAAGATATATTGGAAACAATTGCAAGGTCTAGAGGCGCCAAGTTTAGTAATTATGCCATACAGCACGTCTAAATACTGGACACATTGTCAACATCACCAAATCTAATTAAAAAAACGATCCTTTTCTCATATTAAATGTTGGCCCCGAATGTAACGAGCGACAGAGTATCACCGATAGGGCTCCGAAATTGGGGATCGTAAGAGAAAATGGTGTAGGGTGTCACTTTCATTTAAATTACAAATACTGCAGCGGTTTTCACTGTTCAGTTTATATGAATTGCCCTGTAACAAAAAGTCCTTCTTTTATTTAAAAAAAAAAACAATATCTTCCTATTCGATGAATGACGTAGAAATTTGGACTGGAGCTATTTTTAATGCATTTTGGCACTGGATATCGCAAGGTCTGGAGGCGCCAGGTCTAGTAGTAATTATGCCATAGAGTACGTCGAAAAAACTGCATACCTTGTCAACATCACCAAATCCATCAACTCCAATGCAGAGTAGGTAATACTTTGAGTTTGTTTTTCTTTTATTTACCTAAAACCTATTATTTTTCTGGTTCGTGGATCATTTCATGGAGTTAATCGAAGAATCACTCAGTTTCTAGAACTCTATAGGGAGCTTGATCCTCACTCCAAGGCCGCAAGCTTGGTTGGTGAGCCAGTACTGGATGCATTCTTGGCAAGGTGGAACTTCAAGCTGAAGAGGCTTGTTGCATCTCAATGAAAAGCCGTATGCCACTGACCGTAATGAGGAGTGTGCACTGTGTAATATTCATGAAAAGAAAGACGTGTACCACTTTCTTTGTACTTGCCCAGTACTTGCGGAGTTTAGAGTTGGCGTTTTCAGTAAGCCCGTGCTTTCTTGGAATGGGGCTCTGGCTTTGCTGATGGTGGTGGATGTCCTCAACTGGTAGCTTTCTGTAAGATATCGCACTGCGTTGGTACAAGAGCGTATTTTTTGTTAACCTGTTGACACCCCCGATAGACAGTTTGAAAAACCATGTCGATATTGTTTATATTGTAATGCAGAAAGAATCCTTCACTTTGTTTTATTTTGTCAATAAACTTCTTCTTCTACTTCTTCCAACTAATTTGGCTAGATACTTCTGAAACCTTTCAAATTCTTTACCTATCCAAGGATCCGTTACAGCCACAAACAAGTGGAGTAAAGGACGCTCTCGAATTTACTGCGGTATCATGTTTTGCTTGTTGGGACTATTCCAAAAGATACAATATGTGTACATGGGAAACGGCGAACGGCGTTGGCAAAGCAATTCTCAATGTACGGTAGTAGGTAGTTCGAACGCGATGATTTTATGATCTGCCAGATACATTTTTGACATTTCTAGCAAATTTAATATTCAGTTCTACAAAAACAAAATTCCCTGACAAAATAGTGCCAAACACAAGAGCTTTGATTGTGGTATAAGTTTATCCTGCTCACTGTGTCCAGTACGATCCACTTCTCCCCTGAATGTTCCACGTTTTCTTTCTTCCCAGCCATTCTGACAGTAGCTTCGAATCTTGCATTTCCTGGTGTCGTTTGAATAGCCACGTTATATAGTTGGTCAGGGGTTGCTCCAAACGTTCTCCGTCTCAACCAAAGTATCTTCTCAACTTCCAACACAGCACAATCTTCATGGTACTCGCTGGTTATTTCGTTTATTTTTCGAACTACCGACTCTGCCACTTCTTTTCCCCAATACGTACGGTAGGTATGTGAAGTTATGTCCTCATACTCGTCACACGCGCACCAATGTTCCGTTATGCCGGCATCCAAGCAGGTTCTGTTCCGAGGAACTTTTTTGAATAAAGTTTGACACTTTGGGCATCCTTCAGAAGAAGGGCCTTCCCCCAGGATATCGACCAGTGTCATGTAAATATCGTAAGGTGAGGTCAAAGCGTTCGTATTCTCCTTCAGACTTTGGTGTTTTTCTGGGTAGGCATCTTTAAACCAACCAGGCAGCCATATGTTGATGAATGGCAGTCTGTCTTCCATATGGCCGATATACGTTTCGCGCAAAGGCCCAACCCTGAGTCCGTGATCACTCAAAAAGATCACTATGGCGCTGTCCAGAATTCCGGTGGAGGCCAAGTTTTCAAAATAATTGACGACTTCGTCGTCCATCGTCGACGGCTCGTTTCCATCGTTATGGCTGAAGCTGTTGAACCAGAACAGAGAGAACGTTGGAAAACGGCGGAAACAATTGGCGAAATCGATGGAGTAGTTGAACAAGTGGTGGGCAGCTTTTGCTCTGGGTCCCCAACACGACTCGTTCCTTATTAATTCCGAAGCTGCCACCCAAAAAGGCCGCATGTAATAATCCGTTGGAGGATCCCTGAAACCTACTTTCGCACAGTTGAAAGTGGATGTACCAGGAGAATCTTCAGCGTAAGCTGTGATGTACCCTTTTTCGGAAAATTGTTTCCAAATAATGGGACATCTGTCGAAAAATGTTAACTGATCGGGCCAACAAGAGTCTTTCAACTGTTGAATGGTCTTTCCGCTCAGAATTGCCATCAAATTAGGGAGAGTGTTGTCTTCGATTTTGTTATACCCTTTTAGAGTGTGCCATCCCATGCGTTTCAAAAGCAGAGCAGTCTTGGGCATATTTCTGTTCAGGTTGGATCGTGACATGGAATCGAAGCCTATAATCATCACTCCCAGTCGTCTGGAATCACCGGTCCCAAGATGTTCGCTGATTTTCTTTCCAACAGATTCCTTGTACCCAACGAAGGCGTGCATGTTGGTGTACAACATTTTACCGGTGGTATAAGAGAAGCACTGCACCCGGACAAAATCAGTGTCTTCAATGAATGTCACATCCCCGTACAACGGCAAGAGATTGTCCAGTCTGTGAACAAACACAAAATAAGTGATTAGATCGCTGATCTGATTGTGAAAAAAAGTTCATTTATTTTAGATAATTATTTTGAACAATGAACTTTGTATTCGATTAAAAAGGACCCCTTCTACTCCTCCCCCTCTCCATTCTCTTTAAAGTTGTCAGTTTATGTTCAAAGATTTAAAGATTTCCAAAGTAGAATAAACGATATCCTTCCGTCCGCCGAGGCTTTTCTTCAAAACTAGTGGACGAAAGTTTAGTAGATTTGGCTCAAAAATCCAACATTGATCCAGGATGAGCAGGCATAGTGGTCAATCAACCGTAAGGGATTATACAGGTCACAGGCACATAGGGAAATCAGGCAGTTTCGAAAGTGCCAAGGCTGATAGGGAAATATTTTGAAGATGAAGGTGTTTCACCATCACTTTTGAAAATGCCTAGGCACATTGCAATGTGCCTGACGAAGTTCAGGCAGATGAAGGAATTGATGCGTTTAGAGAACTAACGAACAATAATGTTGTAAGGTTAAAAAAATAATTAGATAGCCACGCACCTTATTAGTGTGTAATCTACCTGTTGGAGCAAGCCGTTACACTTGGACAAGAAATTCGCCTTTTTTTAACAATGGAATACACTTGCTAGTCTCATATTCGTTAGTGCTTATGGAGTTGCGTTTACTGTAACCCTGGCCGTCTAAGATTGAAAAAATGCAACTGCTTCCGGGATTGAGACGATTTTTTCTGATGGTAAATCACAGTCCGCCACTCGCTAAAGACTTTCGCCAACTGGTCTTTCCCACACCAGTTTTTCAAAACTCCAGCTGCCATACCGACTTTGAACTAACTTTCTTTAATTTCAAGAACAATTCCTCTAATATCGAGACTTAAGTTCATTTCTGCACATGACATAATCAAACACTAACTAAATAACATGCGTAGAACCTGAAAAGATCGATTCCTCCATCTGCCTGAACGTCGTCAGGGATTTTGCGATGGTTGAGATGGTGAAACACTGGATTCTTCAAAATATTTCCATATCTGCCTAGGCCCTTTCGAAACTGCCTGGTGTTCCCTATCTGCCTGCGAAATATATTCGGATTCAACTACACAAGCCTGCGACCAACAAACTTTTGTTATACAGGCGAATACGAGAAATTTTATCACCCTCAGTAATTTTGTACTTTGTGAGAAGGTCTAACTGTAATTTCTACTGATTTTTAGTTTGATTGATACTGCAAATCGAATCGACGTAGAATTGATGATATAAAAACAACCACCTATCTGTACTTCACTTGTTCCTAAATATATATTACAAGTTGTGAAAAACTCTATATCGGCTTCATCCAACTTGGACTTGAGTAAGTCGAACGATCTTGATGAGTGTAAAAACAATGACGGGCTGGCTTGCAAGAAAGTGGTGATCAATTTTTGTGGGTTAAATGACGTTAACAATGAATTGGTTGTACGTGAAAACCACTGCTTTCGTTCGCGCTATTTTGATGACAGAATTTAGTGTTTTCTCATTGTTAAGTAGGTCATGGCAAAAAAGCATGTTCCATGTTATAAAAATAACGTGACCGAGCGAACAAGTGTATGAATGTTAAGATTACATCAGGATCACGATGAAAGTGAAATCAAACTCTGTAAATGTTGACTAACTTGAACCGGTCTTCCACGTTGAACAGGTACGAAGCGTCCGAATTGAATCTCCTGACAACCTCGTACATGCACTCGATGGGGGATCCGTCAGGGCTGTAGTGTTGGAAGAGATCTCTGTGGAGATGAAGAGTGTGAGATCTGCTGACCTGAGACACGCTGGTCAGCGGGGGTTTCCCTTCACAGGGAGTGGCGTTCTGCCTGATGTGGTAACGTGCGATGGAAGGATCGAATGGGTCAGGGTCCAACATTCGGCAAGACGGGCTGTACACGGCGTAGGTCTTCCCGTCAACGGAGCGGATCAAGGCTGCAAACAAATTGAAGTCATAAACAGGGCAAAGTAGGTTTCGAAGGTTTGTATTTTAAAACGCTGCAAATTCTTTCACTGGGATTTATTATTCAATTTCAGTCATTTGGCTTGCATTCATGATTTGAATTTTTACTAAGCTTTGGTATGTGCGAGTTTCACAGGTGATAGAGCGATTATTGAATTTCAGGAGGCACGCAAATATGATCAACTGATCAATCCAAATAGGTATTTTGGTTGAGAACTGATTTAAGCGCTTTACGCATGTTTCCTGAAATTCAATGATCGCTCTATCAACTGTGAAACACGCTCACGCCAAAGCTTAGTAGAAATTCAAATCATGAATGCAAGCCAAATGAATGAAATTGAATCATTAACCCCAGTGAAAGAATTTTTCAGCGTTTTTTTCAAGAACGATTACAATGGAAAAATATTCTATTTGAAAATTTTAAATTTCGTAAGACGGAGCTTGCATATCAGAATGCTTCAACCAGTGTATCGGCTATAAACCCTTTTAGGAGTTCACTCCAGTATCCACATTCACTCATTGCCCATCATTTTTATTGCAGATTTGGATTCCACACCCTTTGAAATGTAAACCATGAAATTTTCAGGGGGGGTTAGACATTTTTTTTTTTTTTTTCAAGAGCGATTTCAATGGTTCATTATTGAATAATAAACCAAAACAGATAGCACGTGGCCCTGCACTTTTTTAAAAATATCTCTCACACTAAGAAAATTAAAATTAAAATCAATCAGGAAAAAAAACGTTAAAATTGAGAACTCGTTTCACAAATCTCATAAGGTTTCACAATTTCTTAAGACATCCCAAAAACTTCATTTTCTAACAAAATTTGCTAAAAAGAACGATAGGGAAATTCACACCTTCAGAGTCCTGCATTCGATTCAACATACCTATAAGAACGCTGCAAATCATTGTTACATATTAGTATGTAACACGTATGACACGTATGTGTGACACGTATAATAATTATTATACAGAGGGTGGTAGGGAACCCTTTGCTCCCATTGGTGTTACACAATTTCCTATTGATTTCGCAAGTTATTGAACTTTTGTGGGGATTGGGAACATTGTATTTCTTTGTTCCACTGTTTATTTGTGACAGTATCTATTTCATATATTTTTGAATCAGTAAGAATTTGTATGTCTATTTAGAATAGGTCTGACAGTTCCAAATTATTTGAAACTTCTTCTTTTTCCTGCGTAATAGGCAGTCGAATAAATAAATGAAATAGTTGAAATCATAGTTGAACGTGTTATAAAAAAAAGCGAAGGCAAAGAGAGCTATAAACCAGGAACGGCAAGAGGCATAACCTGTACAAGCACTAAACAAAGATGGCCACGATATCATCAGTGTTGACTACTACAATCAGCTGATACGATTTAACAACAAAAAATACAAAATAAAATTAACTGTACATATTGTGCAATTGCACATCTGGAAAACTAAATCATCAGCCATTAAATATAAATTGGCATTGAACATGCTAGATCCCTGTTCTGTGCTTCTACTCACAAGGATGTAGTTCTCAAGGACGTTTGCCTTCTACTTTATTTGGAAAGATGTGAGCAGTTGGGGAACTGTATATCAGATGTTTTTATGTGAAGATAATGAGACAGTATATATGCATTTTTTAAATGAGGAAAGAGTTGATATTTAATTAAATTTGTACCTATGATAAATTGGACTGAATTGTTTCGTAGAATGTTAAAACTGACCATTTTCACGCTTTTGTTTCAAATTTTCCATTTAAAAAAGACACGCCAACCTGATAAATTTGTAGTTTGTGCGTTCTAAGAAACAATGAGACAAAATTTTTCATATTATATTTTTCCCAAGAGCACCATAGTGTGAACTAAGAATTAATACCCAGAGTCGAATCTGGCTATCAAGTTTTTCATGGCAGGCCATGTAACCATTAAAGTTACCATAGTTTGTATAGAAGAAAACAGTTCTGTTCAAAGATGTGCTAAGATAATACAATTAGAGTTCGTGGGACAATGAGAACTCACTTAGAAGCACCAATATCACAGTGATGGGTGGCATAGCTCCGAATAAGATCTGCACGTTGTATCTGCACGTACCACACGCCTCCTGGTTGTCAAAGAATACTGAACCTCCTCACACCATTGGAAAGAACGTCTGATCAGTGGGTGTGGCACATTAGCTATGATGACCAATGGGATTTGAGCTCCCTTTCACTGGTGACTGTATAACCAGCGTTCTTTCCATTGTATGTTTATTTATTGTATTGTAACTGATGACAATTTTATTCGCTACAAGGAAAATACGAAGTTGTTTATGGCTTCCGTTTTCTTCAATGAAATGGGATTTCACAACTTGCCCCCGGATAGTTTATTTCTTCCATGGGTATGTTGGCAGTGTGATAGGGAACAGCAATTAAGCATACATGCTCAGATATCACATCATCATAAACTGCACAATATAGAACAAAATGCAAATTCTTTGTATGAATATTATTACCGCAGACGTGTTCAATGCATTTTTCTCCGTTTCTACAACGCATGACAGAATATTGAAATAATTCCTCATGGAAGTGAGGTTAAACTTATGATAGGAGGATGACAGAAGGTAGATATTGAAATCTAGCCTGCATCATCATCATAACACTTTCTGGAATGTTGACCAGAGTTAAGATACCCACGTACATCGGGTACTTGAAGTACCTTCTTCAACTACTTGAGCGTTATCTTCTTACATTTTACAACAGTCAAGGAAACTAATAATATGAACGAAGAGGTTTAGCTGCACAAGACTTCAGTACTTTGAAAACTCTTGCCAAACACAAGTACAACTATAAGTATATGCTATTCCACATTTTACTAAGAACAGGTAGGTAATATGCACTATGTTGACACAAGCACAAAGTAAATACTTGTAAAATCTATGTTTACTTCAACTATAATTCCTTCCACTGTCAAATTCACAAGCGAGGTGTACTTTTTACTCAATCTAAATTTGTGTTTTTGCTGTTAATTTTTTTTTTTTTACAATTCTGTTAGCGCAGTAAAAATTGTTATGAGACTGAAGTTTTGGCAAATTAGTGGGATTTCCAAGAAAAATTTACCCTTCTGATCTTAATCCAAAACAAGACAGATTGAGCATATCGGGCAGAAGGTTACTTACTTTCAATTGCAAAGCACTCGTTTCACGACGTTCAGTCTTTCAAGAAAATTGCAGTGAGGATTGAAAAGGAACTTTTCATCTAAAAATGAAATGACTGTAATTCCATGTCTACCAAGATGGCGGAAACATTTTATGCTCTTTTGCCAAACTCCTAATTTCCAATAGCATATTTCAAAAAGTTTTTGGAAAATACGTACCTTGAAATGTAAATCAACAACTTGAAGGGAGGGCTAACAAATTGTGTTTTCATGATCGATTATAAAGGTTTATCAAAAGCAAAATTAAACCATATTTTCGTAGAAAGCTTCAAAGGGTTAATAATTTTTGTTAAAGAAATTCAAATAAACCAAGCCGTTATTAAATATAACTCTGGCAAGTGCCGATTTGAAGGACATAAAAATTTGTGCTAATTGGAATTTTAACAAAAAAAACGTCTGCCAAGTGGGGGTGGCACATAGCTTCCTCGTATCCATAACATGACTGTATAGATCATTGAAAATTATTATTGACTAAAGAACTTCGTTCAATCAAGCTCGAGGCTAAAACTTTAATTTCTCTTTATTACTCACGAGGACCATCTACACATCAAACCGAAAAATCATTGAAATTGGTCAAAAACTCCCGGAGTTATGCGCGTAAAAAGGATTTCGTTTGCGGATGCGCAGAGACTACTAATGATCCGGGGTTCATGAAACTATAGGGGACCATCTACACCCCAACCCGCACAATCCCTGAAAATTTCATCAAAATCGGACTATAACTTCGTGTAGTTTTGCCCGTAACAAGGATTTGCTGACAGACAGACACGGAACCAAAATTGTTCAGAAAGGTCTAAAACGCAAAATGCGAGTGGAATTTTTGATTTTGGAGACGAAAAAATTTTCACATTCCGAAAGTGAAAACAATGCCTCCGCTACCTTGGTAGACTCGGAAGCAATTACATTAACAAGACCACACGGCATAGTTCGTTATTGCGATCGTATCGCTTAAAATTCTTGTATTGAGTAAGGCAGGCAAATGTCACACCTACTTGACAGACTTATTTTCATTGATTTGTAAAGTGCGATAGATTATATGAGTAACGTTGTGAGAAAATGCGAGGTTACTCGTGACAGCTGTTTTCATTCCTACAATAAACAAATTGTCACCCGTCGATTTCTTAGGGGAGCACCACAGGATCTAAGATATTATTGAAGAATCAATTAAACTGGTTCGGTTTCTTCTGAATTGTACCCGCCAGTGCTTTAAATAACTTTCTGACGATGGCAACTACGTTCATTGGAACGTATATTAAAGGATTTGGAGTTTAAAAGCTTATGGTGTGCGAGAATGTCTTTAATTTGGTGAGTTCATGACAACGTCAAAAGTAGAAGGAGTTGGGGAAATCCACTGGTTTTTTGAACATGAACCCAGAGGTGAAGTTTATCTTGAGTTTTGAATGCCACTAAGAGTTTCCCTGCTGACCGCGGTTCGCCGCGGTTTTCAGTTGTTTTTACCATGGTGCACAATGAAGCAGTTAGTGATGACAGTCTATCACCTCCTCGGGATCAATTTTTTGAACAGCGACGGCCGATTCAGCTGGGCATGGGCTACATATGGCCTTGTTTACCTAACAATTAAATCATCCGGCCTAATATACTACACATACTTTGATATAACGGACTACGAAAATTATTTTTCAACGCTCGAAATCATTATCGACATCTTCCAATTATTAATTCTCGTTGTCCTACAATTGGTACACACCATTATTATGATCACGGAAGGACGAACATTAAACGTGAACAAACAAGTTTTACTGTGTTCTTCATACTCAGTCGGTATATTCTACTTAATACTGCCGTTGGCGCACGCTGTATCATTACTTTTAACAATCTGCCTACAATTTCATCGCATTGATTTGGCCTTTATCGCATATTGTCTCGATTACGAAGCAGCATATTTCATCGTGATCCAGTTCAGCGCAATCATGAAAACTTTGAAAACTGAATTAAAACAAACCAGCCATTTATGCACCGAAACACACAGTCAATTATTGTCATTAAGCAGAACCACGGCAAAGCTATACGGTTGGCAACTTCTTTTGATAAGCATTTGGATTTTTCAAGAAACTACAGCTCGGATTTATGAAATAATTTTATATTTCAACGCTCACGATGCGGGATCTCTTGATGTTGGTTTTCGTGAACCAAGAATGCTCTATTGCGTATGGACTCTCGTGTACTGCATGTTCATTCTATACACCATTTGTGATGGAAGTAGCTCAATTGTTCAAGCAGTAAGTACACTATGTCATTTTCCCGAAACCATAGTGATAATCAAAATATATTTTTTCCTATATCTATGTAGTCATCAAAATATATATGGTGTCCCACGGGTTATCCCCCCCCCCCCCCCTCCTAGAATCTTCAAAATGGGAATAAACTAAAAAAATGTTTTTGAATCTTCACATATTTTTCCAAGGATCTCAAATATCATATTTGCGCACTCCGCGCCACTGCGCAACCATCTCGTTTTCATTGTTTTTTTAACGCTGATTTACTTGATCCAATCCGTTTCTTAAGACTATTTTTCACTTGATCACTGAAGAAAGTTTCAATCTCCTATTTGTACATTTTCAACCAGACCTTGAAAGTTAATCCCCGTAACAATCTGAAAACAGGCACCTAAAATTAAAAAAATGGACGCGAAATAAACAAATTTCGGTCATTATTCCGCAAAAATTGAGTCAAATAAAAAAACGGATAGCATCCACTGAATCTGATGCGATGAATGATGATACGATCTTGTTAAACTTGATATGAGACTATTGGACCGTTCTTCTCTAACTACCTCAAACATTTCCAGCGCGATCGAACCACGGTTGCGCATTTCCCAAACTAGTTGGGAACTATCAACATTTCGAACCGCAGATTCCCTAAAAATTTCATCAAAATTGGATGAAAACTGTAATAATTAGAACTGTTAGGAAGATTTCCTGTTTGTGATGATACTATCGCGTTGAAGTTGATACGAGATCGTCAGATAGTTTTTCCCAGATTATCCGGAAAATTTGAGAGTGATCGGACAACTAGAACCTGAGAAACGAATGCATAGTGGATTTTGCGTTTTCGCATGCGCAGGAGTAACGTATTGATTCACACTATATCATTCGGGACGAAATTGCGGAAACCCGATTCAAGAAAAACACTGAGTTTGTTGATGATAGTGGTCGTGTTTCCGCAAAATTAATCAGTCATTGTCAGTAACAGAAAAACAACTTCGGTTAGAAACAGACAACTTTTCTCCCACAAACTTCGGCATTTTCTTGATGCATTGATTTGTGAGCAATGAAACTTAAACTTACATTTCATCAAAATCAGATGAAAGCTGTAGAAATTGGGTTTGTTACAAGCATTTGCGGGACCATGGATAGAGACAGAGACAGACGTGAAACGAAAATTTTTCAGAATGGTCTTGAAGCAAAATGCCAGAGGAATCTTGGATTTTATAGAAAAAACGCTGCAATTTCTTTCACTGGGGTTTATTATTCAATTGGCTTGCGTTCATGATTTGAATTTCTACTATGCTTTGGAGTGTGCGTGTTTCACTGGTGTTAGAGCGATTATTGAATTTCAGGAGATATGCGTAGAGCACGTAAATCTGTTCTCAACCAAAATAGCTATTTGGATTGATCAGTTGATGATATTTGTGTGCCTCCTGAAATTCAATAATCGCTCTATCATCTGTGAAACACGCACACTCCAAAGCTTAGAAGAAATGCAAATCATGAGTGCATGTCAAATAAATGAAATTGAATAATAAACCCCAGTGAAAGAATTTGCAGCGTTACATGCATATCAGAATGCTTCAACCCGTGTATCGGCTGCAAATCCTTTTAGGAGTTCACTCAGGTATCCACATTCAGTACATCACTGGGTTACTGATATCAAAACAAAAACTATAATAAACCAGAAAAACGCAAATGTTGGCAGCATAAATCGGGGAAAGGTTTAACTACGGACCTGGGGAGGGACTCATTCGATTCCTCATGGAAAGTTCTTCAAAAGAGTCCAAATGTAGGCCGCCTTGACTTTTTTTGAGGTTTTTAGGGATTTTACAAAACTTTGACAACCCTTAGAGGGCATTTTAAATTAAGTGAGAGAGCTGGCTCAAGAATTGGGACGTTGCCGGACCAACATGGATTTTTCCTGAAAATTTCAGATCTTTTGCTCCAGCCGTTTGGGAGAAATCGTGCGTACGGCGTTCGGACGGAAAAATTGTTATTGCAGATTTTATTCTACACCCTTTGAAACGTAAACCATGAAATTTTCGGGGGGGGGGGGGGGGGATTAGAATTTTTTTTTTTTTTTCAAGAGCGATTACAATGGTTTATTATTGAATAATAAACCAAAAGTTGTCATCCTCTGAAAGTGAAAACAAAGTCTGAACACCCCACAGGTAGACCCCAGAAATATTGACCGAAATTTGGCCTTCCATTCCAAGCAGGTGACAATAATATTGTATTGATCATCACGTCACTCGTTAATTACGAAAGATAATTTCATCAAAGGTCTCTCGTACAATCTAGCTTTTGAAAAGGTCCTCCTTTTTGAACCTAGGGAGAGACGCTCATCTCAGAGGTGTGTCTGCCAATCAATGCGCCACTGTAGCTCGTAATTAAGTGTTTGATGTCCAAACAGCCCTTCATTTTCAATTGCCTCACTTTAGGTTGATTAGAAAATAAAATTTTGTCAAACGATCCCTCAACTAATCAGTGTGCCTCTTATATCACATTCCTATGGTTCCCAATTTCAAAATTTCATCCACGTAGATCGATTGCAAGAAAATTCATCTTCAAACATTTTCTAACGTTTATGGGACACTTGGAATACAATTACGAGTTACAGACACATATTGATCAATCAATATTCATAATTCTTCCCCATTCGTAATCGCCCGCCAATCATTGATCATCAATTAATTCGGCGGTTAAGTACAGCGATCCGTGATCAATTACCATTAAATTGTAAGTATTTCTTTATTGATGGAGCGCCATTATATTCTTGACTGACAAATAAATAGAGTTGTAAGATAAATAATAAGACAAACCTGTCGATATTCGAATGAGCTGATTGAGATCTTATTCCGACCAGCTTAGAGTCCTTTGACGTCCGTTCAGCGAAGTACATATTCATTTTTGGTGTAGCCGATTCCCAGCATGATACTACGGATAATACATACTACAAAATGCGTCTTACCAAGTTTTCACTTCTAGAAGGAACCACTCGATCTTAATTGATAGACAGTCAGTTGGATTCGATTCACAACCGACTTTGCAGTACTTGGTTCTGTGATGGTTTAAAAAATGAGTCCACTGATGGCAATAGTCAATCGCCTCCTTGGCATCTACTTCTTCGATATTGAAGGCCGTTTTAGCTGGAGATGGGCTGCTTATGGAATTTGCTACTCAATAATTAAAACAACCGGGCAAGTGTTCAGCCTATGGGTAAACATTCGGTTCTACCTTAGATTTTACTCAACGCTCGAAATCGTCGCCGACCTCATACCTCAATTAATCCTCATGGTTTTACCCCTCGTGCACAGCTATCAGATGGTCGTTCAGAGACAAAAGTTCTACGTTAGCTACCAATATTTTATTAATTCTCGATCTCCTTGGAATTCTACCCGAGATTTATTCTGTTTTGCACTTTCAGTGACACACTTCTCGCTAGCAATGTCTTCTATGTATATAGGGTATGGAACAATTCCCCTCTCCTACTTTCATTACATTTTTGACGGTGAAGTAGCATATTTTATCACTCTCCAGTTCACAATGGCTATGAAGGCTCTGAAAACTGAGTTGATACGAACAACCTCTACAGAGCTCGAGAAATATCATGAATTATTGTCAGCAGGACGGACTGTATCACAGTTATACGGGTGTCAGTTGCTTTTAATAATCAGTAGGATATTAGTTGGATCGACAGCTCGCATCTTCGAAGTGATTTCAGTTTTCAATAAACACATTGCGGAAACAGACGGTGGTTTTTTTTACCACCAGTTTGTAATGGTGGGTTGCCTTTTGGATTTCGCTTACTGTGCTTATAATGTATATGATATTGGTGGTGGATGTGGCTCAGTTACACGTGCAGTAAGTACATTAGTCGTTGTCTTTAATCGTAAAAACATCGTTTGCAGTTGGTGTATATATGAAGGCGGTCTACATAATACTCGTATATAGACCACCTTCGTATTCATAAATTACTAGTTTGAAGGCCCTGCTACGCATGTTAAAAAGAAATAGGTGAATAACACAATGAGGGAGTATAAAAACAATACGCTAAGTAAAAAAATCGTATATTCCAAATCCCCGAGGAGGGGAGCACGTCGGTTGCCCTGGGAGACGCTCCGCCCCGCTGGGTCCCTCTCCCCTTCACTGGCAGGATCGGGGGGGGGGGTCTGGGTGTGATATACCTACTCTGATACTTTCATCTTTATATATATGTGGGATCTAGAGAAGGGGGAAGGGTTGGAAGACTACCGCCAGAGGGTGCTCCGCCCTTAATACGTTCTTTTGCCTGGTTTTGTGATCAGTTATTGTTGAGCTTTGGCAGTGTACATTCATGCTAACACAACCTTTACGTTAATACAGTTGTGGTTACCTTTCCTGAATCGTCCATTTACTCAATATGTCAGAGGAAGAAGGCATAATCCTGGATCCCCCCGAGGAGTTTCTTACATATACAATACGAATACAAACATTAAGGAAAACGCAAATGTAAGCCCTTCTTTAGGGATCTTAAGACGTTCACCCCCGTTTCTTAGATTAAAACAAAGATCACTAGAGTTCTAATTAGTCAGTGGTAGCAGGCTCAACAGTTCACTAAGATCCCTGAAGGGGAATACAAAGAGTTCACCTCTAGAAATAGCTGCAGGGAAGTAAGAGAGATCTCACCGTCCTTTCAGAACAATACATATGAGAAACGTAATTCACCTCTACAATGCACAAAATATCAAAATAAGAAAGGAACGAGAGATCTTACAAGCTAGGCATGAGAATCTTTGGTCTAGTTTACAGAGTAGTTCTCCCCGTGCTTGGGTATTCAATTAGCAAAGCAATCGCTCCTGAAGGGAGATCAGTGTAATAGGGGGTTGTTAAGCAGCCTGAATGCACCACTTGCTCAAAGATTAATGTGAACTAACAGTTCACTTCCCTGAAGGGGTTAGTTTCAAGAAAAATGGCTGGACTAGTTCACAAGAATGTAGCAGGGTAGTGCTTATTAGTACATTACCGTAAAAGGTTATCATGAGATGTGAGTGTTCTTTCTCGGAAAACGCTGCTACGGCGACAATTGCTCTAGTCTTATCCTTAAACGAGTACCTGACGTGTAGTATGTCTTGATCAACATTTAAGGTGGCTTTATAACATTAGCAATCGGTGCTCAAGGATTCGAAAGTCTTCATTCATCTCTGTGAGGCTGAAGAAGTTCTTGGGCATTGATCCTCATGCAAGCGTACTGAGCTTTTATTTTTGATTTTTGATTTGGGAAACTTATAGATCTCACTTTTGTATATCAGAAAAATCTTTGCAATCAGGATTATAACAAAGTTGCCATACAGAATGAGTATACGCTCCACTTACAGTGATTTGATTAGATTGATTACCTAAATCTACAGATGAATTCGTAACACCTAACGACTTTTTTGTGCAAATCGCTTAGTGGTATTTGTGAACGCAACATGAAGTTTTACTGAATTAATCATCTAATCAAACTTGGTGTTGCAGGCAGACGAATTCAACCGTAAACTGTTTCTGACTATGAAAAATGACGAAGAAGCTTGTAAAAATGTAAGAAAACAATAAGTATTTCTACGTGTACAATTATAAACTGTATTTAGGTATGTTGACATCTGAAAATGATATATTCTTGTAATGAGTCGACCCTGTGTTATTGGTTCAGAGTTCCTCTGTGTACATAGATTTAAGCTTTGTTATACAAAAATCTGGAGTTGATTTGTGGGTCGCACACTGCTGAATCTGAGCCAAACATAACAATACGTTGGGTTTAACAATGTGTATTTTCATGTTCTCTTGTTTATATCAGTAAGGATTATTCATATGAATAGGTTCATAGGTTCATGAAACAACAATCAAAATTCAGAGATCGATTCTGCTGGTCATTTCTGAGCAAAATTACCTCATTATGAGTTATTCATGGTAAGATTTTGGTCGTGTTTTCGACGTCATCTCCCAAAAATGGTTCCAAGTCCCGTATCTGTGGAGTATTCTCAAGTCTGAGGGTACCGTTGGAAAGAGCATTAAATTCCCCATAAGACAAGCTTTTGCCAAGATCAGAAATCTATTCGTTATGGTAACCTTCGAACCGCAAACTTGAGAATTCGCAATTTTCTGTTTTCCTTAAAACTTCTGTCTTTCCTGCTGAAGCCGGATTTTTTTAGAGGGGCTCAAAAGCTTAAGAAAGGCGCCATTTAATATTTCCAACTGTAGTCCACGTTTTAATTTTACTTTGGAAATCATGATAAATCACTCGGGTTTATTATTCAATTGGCATGCGTTCATGATTTGAATTTCTACTAAGCTTTGGAGTGTGCGTATTTCACAGGTGATAGAGCGATTATTGAATTTTAGGAGATATGCATAGAGCACGTAAATCTGTTCTCAACCAAAATACCTATTTGGATTGATCAGTTGATCATATTTGTGTGCCTCCTGAAATTCAATAATCACTCTATCACCTGTGAAACACGCACACTCCAAAGCTTAGTAGAAATTCAAAACATGAACACAAGCCAATTGAA
This sequence comes from Creontiades dilutus, assembly GCA_031894815.1. Taxonomy (NCBI): domain Eukaryota; kingdom Metazoa; phylum Arthropoda; class Insecta; order Hemiptera; family Miridae; genus Creontiades; species Creontiades dilutus. Next base: position 181,321 of record JAVIWC010001085.1, read on the forward strand.
TAATAAACCTCAGTGAAAGAATTTGCAGCTTTTTTTTTAAGGTTATCAGAATGCTTCAACCCGTGTATTGGCTACAAAGCCTTTTAGGGGTTCACTCCAGTATCCACATTACTACATCACTACGTCACTAGGTTACTGCTATCAAAACAAAAACAATTATAAACCAAAACCCCAGTAAAAGAATTTGCAGCGTTTCATGCATATCAGAATGCTTTAACCCGTGTATCAGCTACAAAGCCTTTTAGGAGTTCACTGCAGTATCCACATTACAACATCACTAGGTTACTGATATCAAAACAAAAACAATAATAAACCAAAATAACGCATATGTTTGTGCCATAAATCGGGCCATACATCGGGAATGGTTTGACCTACGGACCTGGGGAGGGGTTCATTCGATTCCTCGTGGAAAGTTCTTGAAAAAGAGTCCAAATTTAGGCCGTGTTGACTCTTTTTGAGATTTTTAGGGATTTTACAAAACTTTGAAACCCTTAAAGGGCACTTTAAATTAAATGAAATAGCTGGCTCAAGAATTGGGGCGTCGTCGGACCAACATGGATTTTTCCTGAAAAGTTCAGCTTTTTTGCTTTAGCCGTTCGGGAGAAATCATGCGGACGGACAGAAAATTTTTCATTGCAGATTCGGATTCTACACCCATTGAAACGTAAACCATAAAATTTTCGGGGGGGGGGGGGGGTTAGAATTTTTTTTTTTTTTTTTTTTCCAAAAGCGATTACAATTGTTTATTATTGAATAATAAACTAAAATGGTGTCTGAATGCAAAAAAACGTAATGTTTCAGCGGAAATAGGATTGTTTTTTCCCTCTTATATCGGTTATTATGATTTCAAGGGATTAGTGACCAATTTTATACGGTTTTCAATGCTGATCCGAATGGTGGCATTCTCCAACCTGCCACATAAAGGAAAAACTGACTATTTCAAGCTTTAAAATATACCTGCTTACCTGCTAAGGGCAAAACGTGACTGTATCGCTGGGAGAGGAGAGGAGAAGGAAGGATTCAACAGAACACAATCATTTCAACCAAGCGCTAAGATTTGCATTCCATTTTCGTTCAGTGACAGACTATGATGGTGCATTATCAAGTTTGAGGTACAGAGACTACTATAGTGTACTGTTTTCTAATCTGGTCGAATGCATGCAAATGGTAATTTTGATACTCTTTCTAACGGTAACCTCATATTTGTTAAGTGCTGGTAGTAGAATTTTGTCTAAATTTGTCTTATTGATTGATATGCTAGTTTTTGGTATTTTTCACTGTCTTATAAAACATTAGCTGATTAGCACGAACCAGTAGTGAGCCACGATGCAAGCTTATTTCATTGAAAATTGTGTTGTACGAATCAATATGTTCAGGAAATGTAAAGGACATCAGCCTTGCCTTGTATAACGTTAAATTTTAACAGATTTATAGTAGGTGCAGTGAATAACAGGGAACTACTGTTATCCAGTTTAGATCTGACGAGCACCTAATGTATTATCTGTTGATTCATTGTGTAAATGTTACAGAGAAAGCTGTTCATGTATGTTACGATGAAGCCGACCGCTGACATTACCGCAAGTGGCTTTTTCAAACTCGGTTATCCGCTGATTACATCGGTAAGTCCAAGGATGAACTTCATCAATCAATCAGTTCGTTCATTCATTTGTAAAATTCACTCAACCACAGTATTTTTATGTAAGAGAAAGCAAAGTACGTAATAACAGAAAACGAATCACCGAAGAGATTCTTAATACGAAAAACAATGACAATTCTTTCATGGGGTTGATTATTCATTTGGCTTGCATTCATAAGATTTGAATTTCTAGGTTAGCTTTGGAGTGAAAAAGATTCAGGTTGATAGAACCTGATTGTTTTGAATTTCAGGAGGCACTACAAATATGATCAACTGATCAATCCAAATAGGTATTTTGGTTGAGAACCGATTTACGTGCTCTATGCATATCTAGGAAATTCAATAATCGCTCTGTCACCTGTGAAACACGCACACTCCAAAGCTTAGTAGAAATTCAAATCATGAATAGCAAGCCAGGGGAGCTGATATTGTTACAACTGGGGAAATGAAACTGGGTGGAATGGAAACCCCACTGTTAATTTTGAATTAAAGAAGTCTAGTGAAACAAAAACTTGCAACATTTTTAATTCGAATTCAGAAAAAACTTGAATAGAAACTTGAGGAACACTTGATAGGAAAAAAACTTCCGTAAAATATTTAATACGTAACCCTTGAAAAGTCAATAATCTTCTAGGAGTCAAAATTGTTTCAAACTGTGCTCCTTGCTCTAAAAATATCACAAAATTAAACGCAACTTTAGGAACCCACAAACACTTCAAGTTGCTCCAGCTTAGCTCAACAAGTATGCACAGGAGGATGACGGCAGGGGATATGACAATTTCCATGTTTTCTATTTTTTTTAGCCAAGATGGCGACCACACCGAGCTTTGACAACAGGAGTTTCGAAACTTGTCAGTGTGAGCTATTCTTCATTAAACGTATTTTCGTGAACTGATTATAGGGATAAGATTAATGATGAATAATTATAACTTGAACTGGAGGGTTCTGAGGCTAAAAAACTTAGCACATGGTGCTACCTGTGAGCACTTGTCATTCCAATTTATGCAGGGGAATCTGACGCTTTTCACTCGAGACACTGTTATTGTATTCTGTTGAATTTTCTTGGAAGCAGTTTTTGAACCTTCTAACGTTCAACAAGAAAGCCGAAGAATGAGATCTGAAGAATGATTCATGCCACATGCTTATACGAATAGTGCAGCAGTTCTCTCTAGTTTGGTACCTCATTGTGGGGACAGCAGGGGGTATGACGTTTTCGAAGTTATTCATTTTTTTGTTAATAGTAGAGTAGGCTTGGGACATAATTTTTTCGTGATCATTGTAGGACATACATAGAACTAAGTAGGAAAAAAAATGCAGGCATGCAGTTTTAGTGGATGAATGACAAGTGCCCTGGGACATGTGAAAATGACCCATATACATCACAAGAACGGGGTAAGTCACTCACAATATTTAATTTGTTTTTTTTTTTTAATGAAAATGTGTTAAGCTCTTATAATTTGAACCATGTCGAAAGACAGTGAGAAAATTATGGATGATGGATTCGAGCACGATCATAATGGGGTATTGTTTTGTGAGGTATGATACTGGACACAGTACACATTCCCTGTACCTTTGATTGAAATCAGAAACAAACTAAAGTGATCTAGCACGAAACCAAACGAAAGGGATTTTAGTGAAAACTCGTGGATTTCGTCTTCGAAAACCCACGTGTTTCCGCATTCTATCGTAAATATAAATTCCAGCGTAAAATATTTGTTTACTATACCGTTGGGAAGCTGTTGAATTGTGCATATCTTCTCCGACTGGAGGAACGATTGATTGTGGGCTAAAGTTGCTTCTAAAACTACCATTCAATTCAACCAAAAAGTTGTAACTGACCAAATTTTCGCTCAGACGGGATTTTTCACTTTGCCTCGCCCGATTCGGGAATGGATAAAATAATAAACAATCAAGAGAGACATGAGTCGTTGTAGGGGGCTCGTTCATATCCGGGAGTCCAAGGTGGTCTCCTAAGAGACCAGTATCTTGCCGGCCATCATCCGCTCCAGTTCGCGTGTGCCCATCTTCTCCCCACTTTCAAAATTATTGTCAACATCTTCCTCCGCTGTCTTTACATTTACTAGTAAGATCCACCCATAATATCATTTTCCTTTTTCAAGACATACGAAGATCGAGGTGCCTCCTCATATAATCGTTTTCTTTGGTTCAGGGAGGTGGTTTTATTGTCCGCTTCCGAAATCTTTTCACCTGTCATCTCATCTCCGTCTTCCTCGAAACATAAGATGAAAAAATAATCGTTCGAATATTAATTAATATCATTCACCACATCCTCATATTGAAATTCCTTTCCATCTTATTACAATTTTATGACGACCTTAGAAATCGTCGTAACTCATTTAACAGCTCATCTCGTTTATTAAATATTAATTAGGCATTGAGAAGAAAGGCAATTAACGCTCTTTCCAACGGTATTCTCAGATTCGAATTTATTAAGTAAATCAAGGGAGTTATTGCTATTTTATTGAAGTAAGGTCGAAAATACGAAAAAATCTCTTTAAAAAAATTTCTTGGCTAAAGTGGTTTCAAATCTGTTGCAAAATTTACCCCTTAAGTTTGTCCCATTAATCCTGAGACTTAAGAGAGATTCTGGAGAAGTTTTTCCTGGGAAATGGAGGGTATAAAACTTGTTTATTATGAGCAGGAGAAAACACGGACTAAATTCTTCCTAAAATCTCGAAATTTGATCTTAGGGCTAATTTGTTACGTCCCAAGTCACGTCGAAACGTTCTAATTTTTCCTCAATTTAAAGCTGTTTCCAACGTTGTCCTCAAAATTGATTTTAGAGATTAGTTCGAAGGAGTTATCGCCATTTTAGTGACTTAAGATCGGAAACACGAAATGCAATCTTAAAACTGAAATGACTCGGAAGCAAAGGGGCCTTTTTGTTCGAGATTTGTGAGAATTTTGTCGGGTATGTTTCACCGTTAGGTTTGTAACATCCTGCATGTAAGCATGGTTATAAGAATGCTTACTTACGCTGTCATGTAACTTGGGCTTGGTTTTATTGATTGTTTTATCATTTTGCAGATCATCTCCAGCGTTTGCTCGTACCTCGTCATCCTCATTCAGTTCCGCGATTTGAAGGGACAAACGGCTCCTCTGGACTGCGATTGCAACATTCAAAATTCCACAGCGCTATGAACATCTCATGTTCGCAGCACAACTTATTATTTCTGAAGTATTACATATTTTAACGAACCATTTTCACTAAGTAAGCAATTGTGAACTGGTGTTCATGTGGTTCAATCTATGATGAATCAGATTGAATATATTTATTTTGAGGATGTGAATTGAATACAATAGGTACATCGTATTAGGTTAAGAATGCTAAATTAAGTTGGGAACTGTATTTGAGCAAAGATAAATTGTTTTGACTATGCACACTGTTAATAGTTGGTCACTTTTCGCAGAATTTTTTTTTTTTTTTTAAGCTTCTATTGCACCAAGTAATAACTCATTAACAATATTAATCTGACTTAAATTCTCTACATAATTATTGGGACTCAATATCCATTACATTACTACAGTCCACTTCTGGGGTTCAGCACATACACTTCCTACACAAGTTCATGTGGTTTTGTGCGCTTAAGGCGCCTAGTTAGGTCTTGCACATCAAGTAGCTTCACAGCTTCTTCATTGACATGACCTCGTAGTCTGGCTAGATGAGCGGTAGCCCTCTGTTTGATTGTATCGTCTATGATGTCCACTCTCACGGTGAAGCACCGCAGTACGGCATTCTGAAAACACTGGATAATCTGTGTATTGGTTGGAGCTGTACAGTCCCACAATTGTGCTCCATACGTCCAAACTGGTTCAAGTACTTGATTATTGCCTGCCCATAACCCAGTACATTTTTCCAAGTTTCATCACCTGTTTAGCCTTCTTCTTTTTCATATATTCTTTCCACCTGAGCTTGTCAGCGTCAAGCGTCATGCCCAGGTATTTGGCTTCATTCGCGCAGGGAATTGCCACGTTGTTGAGGTATAGTGAGATGTAGTTGATTTTCTGGTTGGTGAAATCAACATGCACCGACTTTGCCTCATTCAATCTCATCCTCCATTTGGACGTCCAATGACTGGTTTTGGAAATAGATCTGTTGAGTTTGCTGATTGATTCGTCATTGCTATCTCCAACTGCCAGGATTTCAGTGTCGTCAGCGAACGTTGCTGTGATGTTTCCTGGGAACTCTTTTAAATCGTATGTTTACAAGAGGTATAGGAGTGGGCCTAATACACTTCCTTGTGGTATCCCTGCACTTATTTTCTTGAGCTCATCCTGTTTGCACAGAAATACCTCTCTGAAAGATAAGATTCGAGCAGCTCGATGTACTGATATGGTAACATCTTCTTCAGTTTATATTTAAGGCCCTACTTTTCGCAGAACAAGAATTGTTTAACTCGAAAATCGAAATGTTTACTGTCGCTTCGCTTGCTTTGTTTTCGAAAGTTGGTAATTTGTTAAAATTATACTTAATGTCAAATTTTTTTCTTGAAAAACATCTCGATAATTTAACCAAGGAAATAAAAAAATAGTTCTACCACTGGAAGTTTCCAATTTGATTATATGTGGCGGCCATATACATGTCCCGCATTTAGTGTAAAAAAAAAATTGAGTGAAACTACATGGAAAATGGAGTAAATCGCCGCCAACCGCGATTTTTTTTCTCAACCCGTTGCTGAGATATGCTATTTTTAAGAGTTTTTTCAAAAAATCGCGTTTTTCGCCATTAAAACGCTTTTTTCTCGGCAATTTCCCAACATTTTTGCACATTTGACCACATTTTCGGAATCTGCGTTAAATTTCCTATAAGACGAAGTTACTTTGATTTCCAAAACGCATCTTCCAAACACCAAAATTTTCAATCAAAGATGAACATTTTTCGCAAAGTGAAATTTTTCAAAAACTTGGAACGCTTGGCGTGACCACAAAAATAATTTTTTTCGTTGTCAAATTTGATAAAAACTTCTCCCACTTCTAAGCTTTCCAACGGCGTCTCAACCATTTAATTCTGATTGGAATTGACGGAGAAATTAAAGTTCGAATGCCAGAAAACGTGTAGTTCGTTTTAACGTAAGTTGGTAGGTGACGTACGATATGGGCCACAGAAACTGATTTTTCTCGATTTCAATTAATGTTTTCCGGCATTCAACCACATAGGGCGTTAAATTTCCTGTAAGAAGAGGTTCATTTTGTTTCCAAATTTTTTTTACACATTTATCACAATTCTCAATTTTTAATTTTTTATAGTACCTGGAAAAAACATTTTGGAAACAAAATGAACCTTTTCTTACAGGAAATTTAACGCCCTATGTGGTTGAATGCCGGAAAACATTAATTGAAATCGAGAAAAATCAGTTTCTGTGGCCCATATCGTACGTCACCTACCAACTTACGTTAAAACGAACTACACGTTTTCTGGCATTCGAACTTTAATTTCTCCGTCAATTCCAATCAGAATTAAATGGTTGAGACGCCGTTGGAAAGCTTAGAAGTGGGAGAAGTTTTTATCAAATTTGACAACGAAAAAAATTATTTTTGTGGTCACGCCAAGCGTTCCAAGTTTTTGAAAAATTTCACTTTGCGAAAAATGTTCATCTTTGATTGAAAATTTCGGTGTTTGGAAGATGCGTTTTGGAAATCAAAGTAACTTCATCTTATAGGAAATTTAACGCAGATTCCGAAAATGTGGTCAAATGTGCAAAAATGTTGGGAAATTGCCGAGAAAAAAGCGTTTTAATGGCGAAAAACGCGATTTTTTGAAAAAACTCTTAAAAATAGCATATCTCAGCAACGGGTTGAGAAAAAAAATCGCGGTTGGCGGCGATTTACTCCATTTTCCATGTAGTTTCACTCAATTTTTTTTTTACACTAAGTGCGGGACACCCTGTATATCATTTAGCTTTTTAATCATTCCGTAACTTCTGAATTGCTGGTATTTCCATAATTTTAGAATATTATGAGTTAGACTTTTAGGGGTAGTTAGAATACACTGATACAAATATTCAGTTCACTTCTAGAAACACATTCAAAATCAAAATTTGAGACAAGTTACTGTTACTAATTCAAAAATATTATACCTGGTTACTGTAATTGAAGAATTTATAGGCAATAAATATTAATTGCTTGAAAATTCAATTTCTGTTAAAATGTTTTTATTTAAAAACATGCACGGTTGCTGCTATACGATTGCACATTCCATAACGCCATCTCCCGAGCTTCAGTTCAATGGCGGAGAACTAACGGAACATTCTTTTAGCCTGGATTTTCATTTTCCTCTTTAAATTTCAGTTGGTTTTCTAGGTATCTGATTGTACAGTCTAGTTCTGGAAGTCCGGCGATCCGCCCAGGAGGGTTATTTAATACAGAAATAATAAACTTTTGTCTGATAATTTACATCAAGAGATCCGTCCGTCCTCGAATGGCGTACGGCATCCGAAGCTTTTCTCCGAAACTACTGGGCCAAAGTTTACGAAATTTGGTTCAAAAATCCAATATCGATCTAAGATGAGTTTTTAACCTCGGTATCCAGAATAGCCAACTCTAAGGAATTACATTTTGAGGGGTATCCATCAAATACTTTTAATGTAAGAGGGTAGTTTTTTGGTTTGATTCAAATAACAATTAGTTTCGAATGAGACCGCCATTGCTCAACATTTGCGAAATTGATAAGGTAGGCAGTTGCGCTGCCAAGCCCGTTCAGCGGAAGATCTGAGCTAGATCACGTGGCTGGCGGCAGCTCAAGTATTTCTAACTATTGAATTTACAAGGTAAGGAGGTGCGAGGTGGCGAGTTGAGATAGCGTACCGCAAACCACGCCTGATATTCATGATTCAGTGATCTATGTAGATGGGCTATCTAATAGAGAAATAATAAACCGCTGTGTAACAATTTGTGGCATTTTTAAATACAAAAAAGGTTTTAAAAAGGTTGAAGTTTCTTCGTTACTACATCGTCGTGTAATTTAACGAGTTGCCCGTCGGTGTATAAAAGCGGAAAGGTGGTCGGGGGAGACGGATGCGTAGCTAACTGAGTTGAGGGGAGCTGGCGAGATCAGGTGGCTCATCTGGCTGAGGTCTGGGCGCTGGGAGAGGCAATCACACGGGCGACTGCCCTATCACCGGAGCCCAGACCTCCGACGACACCTCATTGACGATGAGACCGGAGTGGGGAGAGAAAATAAAAAAAGCGCCCACCTGGAGCCTTCTTTATCACGGGGCTATGGAACGGATGTTGGGATTATCTTCGATGGCCAACCGGGTGAGATTTCACGGAACAGTTCCGGATTTTACTTTCCCAACAAACAGTCTCAAGTAAGAGTTGGACTCTATGTCATCGATACTATTTGAATGTTGTAGTAAGATTGAGGACAGATTTGTACAACACGATGATCCGAGTTCAAATCGCGATTCAACTGCTGCAGACACCGTCGCCGAATGGATTTCACCAAGCGATTCAACCCTGAATTCTTATTCGACTACACCGAACGAACAAACAAACAATCGAAACAAACGATGAAAAACAAACTCTTGATGAATGACAAAGTTAGTGCGACGAAAAAACAAGAAAACCTCCCGCGTAAACTCTCAGTATCACCTTATCAGACAATGTAATGTGTTCAGATGTATCTGAAATGGTTTTGGATCATGAAGAGTTTTTCGGTGTTTGGGTCATTACCTCTTGAAAACCACACTTGACTCCTCTTCAAGGCCAGGAGGTAACTTTCAAAATGATTTGTTCAGCTTTCCGGGATAATTTAATAGTTGATATAAAAGTTTGGAAACACTGGAACACTAAAATTTACCTAAATGTTTTTTGTCTGTAAAAAATTAAAAATGTGCTAATTGTGATAAATGTGTAAAAAAAATTTGGAAACAAAATGTACCTCTTCTTACAGGAAATTTAACAATTCGAACCTGTGGTTGAAGAAAACATTAATTGAAACGAGAAAAATCAGTTTCTGTGGCCCATATCGTACGTCACCTACCAACAGGTACGTTAAAACGAACTCCACGTTTTCTGGCATTCGAACTTTAAAAAATCAGAATTAAATTTTTGGAAAGCTTAGAAGTGGGAGAAGTTTTTAATCAAATTTGACAACGAAAAAAATTTTTTCAAGTTTTTGAAAAATTTCACTTTGCGAAAAATGTTCATCTTTGATTGAAAATTTCGGTGTTTGGAAGATGCGTTTTGGAAATCAAAGTCTTCATCTTATAGGAAATTTAAGCAGATTCCGAAAATGTGGTCAAATGTGCAAAAATGTTGGGAAATTGCCAAGAAAAAAAATGGCGAAAAACGCGATTTTTTGTCTTAAAAGATATATAACGGGTTGAGAAAAAAAAATGGTTGGCGGCGATTTACTCCATTTTACAATTTTTTTTTTTTTTTACACCATTTAAGAAAAGTGTTACAACATTTAGTAAACTAAACTAGTGCTAGTTAAACCATTAGTTCACACTCAAGAACGGCTGAACTTATTTGGCTGAAAATCGGTGGGGAAGTTAGAATCAGGGGAAGGACATAGGATACTCATTTATCACGTTCCAATGGGACGTGGCACATGACGTGGTATAACAAAAACCAACTGTTATTTAATAACAAAACGCAACGTCATGTAGTCTACAGTTAATTATAGTTGAATTGCAAAGTTGACAGGTTGATGCGATTGTGATTGTTCAATTGTTTCTGAACTACTTCCCCACCAATTTTCAGCCAAATCAGTTCAGCCGTTCTTGAGTTACAAATAGTTATAAACACGACTTTCTTTTATATCCATAGACTGTACCGATTTAATCATTAAGAAAGCCATGCCACACAGTGGCTTGAAATAGTGTAGGAATTATCTATGATAATTAACACTTATTTCTACCCCAAAAACCTAATTTACTATTTCAATAATTTTAAAACTTAAAAATAGAAATTAATGGTGAATTGGGTATTTTTAATTAATAACAAATCGGATTGGAGTTTATATAGATTTATTGAATCTGATATAGGTCCGATATGAAATCAAGAGAGAATTTGGGTTGTATTAAGGAACCGCAAATAATGGAAATGGGACTTACCAGTAATGAGACGGCTAGGGATCAACTGATGTCTCACAACTTCCAGTTCCAGGAACAAAAACCTGTTCCAGGAACTGCTACAGGCTGAAACGCGGAAAAAACCTCAATTTTCCTAATGCAAGATTTTAATGATTAGAAGCACGTTTCTGAAAGCTAACATCCTGTAGAATCAAGATATAATAATGGTTTGTCGCTGAAAGATTGCGCAAACATATTTTTACCAGTTCAAAGTTGAAATTTTGAAGAATCAGCGGATTTAGAGTAATATTAATTTAGGTCAGGAACTGCGTACAGTTGCGTTTGAAAATTCAGCCGACTGACGGTTTGCTATCAATACATCCTACATTGCATCGCACATACCCTCCGGGTCACAAAAATACAAAATATGAAGCATTTACAATGAAAAAACAGCAGTATAACGTTAATTTCATATGTTTTTTGACTTTTAAAAAAAGCTCGCAAATTCTCCAACCCAGTTTTGCGATTTTTCAGTAGTAGGTAGACACATTTTACTTTGTTCCCTAAAACAGTTAAGAGAGTTGAAAACAACAGAATTAGTGGTTTTCGATATTTGAGACACTTTTTTGAAAATTACGCACACTGGGTGGTGGCGGATCAGGCTGAACCTAGATCCAAGCGACTCAGCACACAAGAAGGTATGTTTAATGACACCTAACTTGCCAATTTAAAAAAATTACCCTATTTTTAAGCGTTTTTCACACTTTTTTTTTAATTTAGCACACTGGATGGCAGTGGATCGGACTGAAAATGGTCTCATTCGACTCAGCACCCGAAAAAACATGTTTCACAACACCCCACATACCCACCTTTCCAAAAAATGAATTTTAGGGCATTTTTTAACCGTTAAATTGTAAAATTGGACCACGAATTCCCGGCCAATTGGGCTGGCCAACGAACCTCACCTGTTGATTGCTGACACTGATTTTATAGCGCAAGAACGAAATCTTTAAAGTGACAAAGTGTCGGTGGTTTTTTCCGTTTTTGGGCCATTTCCAACCGCTGTGTGCCGTGACTAACACGATCAAATCTTTCCCGACGAACTCTTAATGCAAGTAGAATCTGAAACATCAGGGGTTCTTCTTCTTTTCCTTATTCTTTCAAATCAATTGACTGTGTAGCAAATGAAGATGAAACCACCGACTATCCAATTGAATTTTCAAACTCCTTGAGTACCAGGCGAACCCCCGCACAATTTACGACAAAAAGCTAGCTCTATAATAATCATGCTTCGAAACATAAACCAACCAAAACGGTTGAACGCTTTTGGTGATAAGGAATTTGATGAATAATGTGATTTACACGACGATACTGAAAGGAAAATTCGAAGGTGAGGAAGTTTCGATTCGAACGATCACGATGATTCTAACCAACGACGACTTCAATTTCACATCCGTCTTGCATTCGCCATAACCATAAACAAATCACAAGGCCAATCCTTAAAAGTTTGTGGTCTGAATCTGGAAAATACTTGTTTTTCCAATGGTCAATTGCATGTGGCATGTTGATGGGTCGGAAGACCATCTGCGTTAATAATTAACAATTATTGTTCTTGGACCAGATAATAAAACAAAAAATATCGCCTGTCACAAGGTGCTTAGATAAAAACTTGAACCCATTCGCTAAAAAACTCATAATCCTTGAAATACTTGTTTTTGACATTGTATGTCTTTACTTTGCTACATAAACTCGAAAATGTAACGCGGACAGCGTCACGAAAATATTTCTGATGGTTTTCACTAACAACCGATTCGTTGCTACGGATCATAATCTTCGACATTTGTGATCGTACAAAACTCGTTCACCACTCATTTGAATGCTGTTGATTTACTTAATCTTGTTGCGTTAACCCCGGGACATTCGGAACCTCAATGACCACCCGATGGAACCATATTGTTTACTAACTGTGACAGTCCTGTGAGTGGTGATGATTATGTCTTTACAGTTTACCATTCGTTGCTTCGGAACCTCAGTAACCAAACGATGGAACCATTACATCGCAACCATCAACGAGCACAATCTAACGTAGTTATCATTGGTCCTACAAAATAGCACTCGTTGGAACTAGTGCGCGAATATCGTTTACGCAAAAAGCTGCTTATGAATCCTACATTACCCACAAATATAATTGAAATTAGCGAGGCACGTGATACATTTATCGAGACGCTTCATTCTCTCGCCGACGTTGAATTTGATAAGCGTTTTACATCAAAACTGGCCTTCAATTGGAAGTACGTGGTGTGTGTGCGGGAGGGGCGCAAAGACATAAAATGTCCCTCGTAGTTTCGTATTTGTACGAAAGCTGTTTATCTACGATTAGCCTACCTCATATGATATTTTTTATAAACACTGGTGACTTTTGCTCAGTAAATTTATTAAAAATTGATGCCATAACACCTTCAACATTGAAAATAGAGAAATTAGGCTAAGTAAAGGTTTTTTAGTGGGAGATTAATGATTGATCAACATTTTTTTGTTGAATTAATTCCAGATTATAATCTACAATTATTGTTGAGAAGGGTAAAATATCAAAATCTTTTTTATTTACCTTCATTAATTATCCAAATAATAAAATAATCATGATAAAAAGAATAGTCTGCTCATTTTTAACCTCTAAGGGGAACAAAGTTCGCCGGGTCAGCTAGTAGTTGGTATAGAAACTTGGAAGCACTAGGTAAGCTGCCCGTTCGGCATCTATTTGCATTTCTTCAGTTTCTTTGGAAGTAGCGCTATTCAATAGTTCCTATCTCATTTTTTCCGAGTCTACCAAGGTAGCGGAAGCATTGTTTTCACTTTCGGAATGTGACAATTTTTTTGTCTCCAAAATCAAAAATTCCACTCGCATTTTGCGTTTTAGACCTTTCTGAACAATTTTGGTTCCGTGTCTGTCTGTGTGTCTGTCTGTCTGTCTGTCAGCAAATCCTTGTTACGGGCAAAACTACATAAAGTTATAGTCCGATGAAATTTTGATGAAATTTTCAGGGATTGTGAAGGTTGGGGTGTAGATGGTCTCCTATGGTTTCATGACCCCCGGATCAATAGTAGCCTCTGCGCATACGCAAACGTGAAATCCTTTCCACAAGCATAACTCCGGGAGTTCTTGACCGATTTCGATGAAATTTTCAGGGATTGTTTGGTTTGATGGGTAGATGATCCCCTATAGGTTTCATGGCCCCCGGATTAATAACACTGGGAGTTCATTGACTGATTTCGATAAAAAATTTCAGGATTGTTCGGACTGATGTTCGTGAGTAATAGAGAGAAATTAAAGTTTTAGCCTCGAGCTTGATTGAACGAAGTTCTTTAGTCAATAATAATTTTCAATGATCTATACAGTAATGTTATGGATACGAGGAAGCTATTTGCCACACCCACTTGGCAGACGTTTTTTAACTGGTCATTGAAAAGGGCACACACACACCAACAGTTACATGGACGATACAAACCATATTTTGAGTAAAATAACAGATTCATCCACACTTGTTGTGACTTTTCACGTTTAATCACTTCGGGTGACTCCAAAAAACTGTGCAAGGTTGATTAAGGACCAGAGCGGCATTTTCCGGATTAAGGTTTATCTTTCTGTTGCTATGAGGCATGAGGAATGAGGAAGTGGGTGAGCATTGACGAAGATGTTGGGTTTTAGAGATGGTGCAGGTTTTCAAGCGGACTCTCAGAGAAATCTCATTAAAAGTCGCTTTGTGTGTAGTTTAAGAGGACATTTCCCCAAATCTAACCCGCTCCCCCGTTTTAGCTCGATGTAGGTATAGGTACTTACCTAACATATATTGGATAAAAAATGAATGGCTCTTTCTTCCCATGCAACTGGAAAACAATTTCTTCTTCAAATAAAACAATCATCGGTCGCATAATATTGATAGTAAACACTTTCCCACGATTTTTTGAACCAACCCAACTCGATGTCGACGCAGAGAGTGGGGTGACAATTGTATCTTGACGTCCACGAGCTAATCTGTTCCCCCACCACTGGCGCCTGGTCAGTGTTACACGGAGGCAACTGTTAATGGGTGGTTTTCTCAACCCTTGATAATAAATCATTTTACTTATCAAACAGGAAATTCCGAGCGATATTAATTGAACGTTCATGTCTAGTGTTTTTCCCCCTAATTAGATTCACACATTTATATTGACAATTTGTGACGAATAGTACCTTCGTTGTAGAATACTGCTTTGCTCGAAATGTCAAATTCATGCCTTCAGTTGGCATGATTCTCCGCCGATAACAATCTGCCTGTTAAGAACCATAATAATAATATTAACACACAAACAACACCCGTCTCTCGGCTCTTCGATTATTTTGACTTTGGCCGGACAGCTTAGAAATGCCGTAGACCATAATATGGTTTATGCATCCGACAAAACTTACTCAAACCGTCACTTGAGAGGTCTGGCGTTGTCACCATTCGATTCAGCAAGAAAAGTTGAGACTTTTGAAAAAACACGATTTTGAAAGAAAACACACGTTTTCCTGCAGTTAAACACTATTTCCGCAAATAAAAATATTTGTTAAAGCCAAAACGACCACACCGTTGAAAAGCTGACATTTCAGCGCACGTTTTACCTGGCCTGCACAGTTCTGCGTCAAAAACTAATGGGCTTGCTAAGCGGGATGAAAAACAGGCGATTTCAAGATTTTGACAAAACTGCCATTTTGAACAGCAATCGCACATCTTCAATGCAATAAATAGATGGATAGAAAATTTAACCCTCTTTTCAACGGTATCATCAAATTTGGGCTATCTCCGAAATTGAGGGAGTTATGACAGTTTTAATGACATAAGACCGAAAACACGAGAAAAAAAAATCTTAAATCGCGAATAACTCGGAAACGAGGCCTCTTAAAAAATTGCTATGAGGCACTTTCGATCGGAAATGAGTTGTAGGACACGTAGGAGTCGGATTGTGCAGGACTTCTGGGACACCCTGTACATAAGGATTATCAACCACTACTGTTCGGTCCGTCCATCACCTATGTGTTAGGGTAAGCATCTAAATGTGTGACAGCACTTAATGTATATCAATAAATTATTTAGTTCTAATCCTTTGTTCTAGTAAGATAACTTAACCCGCCAAGTACTATAGTCACCTCTAGGTGACACTACTTCGATAATTAATTAAAAATAAATTAGCCGCCAAATTCGATTTTTCTGCGGTCCTACGGGATCTACAGGGCATGGAAAACAACTTACGAGTCATAGAAGAAGTTAATATTCATGACAGTTCAACTGATAGGCTCATATGTTTTGTTATCTCGTGAATTTCGTGTTTCCCTGCAACTTGTCGAGAGTTTTGAGAAAAATGCCGAATATCAGGTAAAATTCTGGGACGTTTTTGTGATAATCTGTTTTTTACAATGTAGCATGTGTTTGTGAATAACATTTTGTCCAGAAAAATTCAAACTGAAGCCCCCTATACTCAACCAAATCAGCCATGTCACCTGTAGGTGACTTTAGGATTTCACGGAACATCAACCCCCAACTCTCACCCAAGACGTCAAAAGTGTCTTATTCGTAATACGTATGTTTTATTTGAACTGTGAACAAGGTGAAAGTATGTGTCTGGTGTTGGCTGTTCTCTGTTGACCCCGTTGGAGGAGGATTTTAGATGTCACAGATCTACCATGGTAGGCATGGCAGCAAGCAGCACATAAAGGGGAAGCCAATCCGTTTTGGCTACAAACTCTGGTCCATAGTCACCATGAATGGGTTCCTTGTGTCGATTGAACCTTACCAAGGTGCAAAAGCTGCCCCCCTTCCTCATCAAAATGAAGTTGGATTTGGAGCTGCAGTCGTCCTCACCACTCATTCAAGGATGCCGACAGAGCTCTGACCATACAATGTGTACATTGAAAATTGTTTCACCTGGTTGCTGCTGAATATTCTTCATGGTTGGTATTCATTCCACAAAACTGATGTTTGATTCAACGTACAAGTGATAAAGTTCACAGTGTAAGATTTTGGAGGACTAATACTGTATGTAGTGTTGAGCTCAGGCCTAGAGCCTAGGGGTGACACCCTCATATCTTTTGAATAAATAATTTTTCTCGCTGTTTTTCGTCTTGTATGCTTTTAATTATCTCTCAGTAACAACATATAAAAAGAAGGAGTGGCAGTTTGCACGGGCGCCCTTATAGTACTTGGCGGGTTAATATACAAGTTATAATGCGGAAGCAATAAATTCTTTCTTTTTTTTTCATCAATAAACTTTTCTCCTCTTCCCTCCATTCCTTCTCCTGACAGTAAATTCAAACTTTCCTATGTTCGTTACTCAACTAGACTAAAACTGGAGTACGAAAAAATGTTATTTGAAATAGTCAATAAAATCAGATGAAAACAGTAAAACAGATAACGATTTATCACTACTATCCTCTCCATTTACCATCTTTCACAATGAAAGTTCATTGTGCTGAAGTACTAAACCAAAATCCTAACTGAACAATAAACAATGACATAAATTGGCCGGGAATTGTCGGTTGTGCATCGGCAAATTGCCAGTTACCCTCTCCATTTCCCCTGCTGTCAGTAATAGCAAAATTTCCGGCGTTAGCAGCACGACTTGGTAAATTAAAATTGGAATCGAATATTATAAGAATGATGAAGGTCAGTGAGGATTCTAGCCCGAGTAGAGTCTACAAATTTGTCACACAAACACGTCCTAAAAGAGGACTATAGTTTCTTATAATGGGCGAGTGTTAAAAGAGTGAACGTTAACAACTTAACATCGTGGTAATGAAAAAGAGCGAGTGACTTCACCTACGAGAGGTACGGAAGTATATAAAAAGAGCAAACGATGTTTTACGACGAGCAATGGTTTTTAAGGACGTGAACACGAACACTGAATTCTTGCAACATCTAAAACGTAAGACATTCGTTCATAGTTTATTGCTCAAGGAATCATTAATTCCATAACTTGAGAAACGTTCAGGTGAACATAAGTTGTACGAACCTCCAATTAGCTTCTCCTGAATGCATTTCTCGACCTTTTCGAAAACGATATCCTCCGAATACAATTATTTCGTTCCCCTGTTTCCCGATCAGAACATTCACTCTCATTCGGCATGACTTTCGAAAGGTTGAAGACAAACTGATTACGATGAGAACCCACTACACAAAGTTGGAGGCAGTTTATTTACATTTACGCATTCTTATTCGCTCTATTTACATGCCCCATGGCGAATAGTTTGAACTCCGTTCGCTCTTTTTACATGAGAGTGCCACCTGATTAGGTAGACTTTCACATCGTTAATGGCTTTGTTCGCTCTTTTTGCCCTGATAATGTTGAGTGTCCCAGACTAAATTCGGATCACAATGATAATCAAAATCACTCAGCTCGCGATCCTATCGTTAAAGACTATTTCTGTAAGCAGACCTTCAAGAATGTCTGTAAGTTCCTATCATTGTCACCCACTCCCTGTGTCCTGACACATCGGGTAGGGTAACCTTTTAAAAAAACCTTTGATTCATGTACACCTTCAATATCGTTATGTGCTCGTTATCTTTATTTGAAGGTTAAACTGGTTTCCGATTGTACGGGAAGAAAGATATTCCCTGCTTCATTATTTTGAAAACAGTTTAATTATCCATTAGGTTTATTGCCTAATTTGCAGTTATAAAATTGAAAAACTGATATTATCAATAATATTGAATCCAATTGTCTGAAAAAGTATATGAGTTGTTTCCCAGTAACAGGAAATATACTATTGTCCGAGTTTCATAATTGTTATGATATTGGTTAGAAATTGATATTTTGTTACTATTATTGCGATTGTTATTTAAAATTAATATCAGTATTCTCATTTGGTCTGTGAAAACAAAAAGAACATGTGGCACAAACGTAGCTACCTACTACAACATTTGCATTTATGGTAGTGTTGTGCCATGTAGGTTGTCTGAGCGCCATCATATCTGCTGGTAGATTGTGAGTGATCTTGAGCCCTTAACGTAATTTGAAGGTTTACAGACTCGTATCGTAAAAATGTTTTGGCAATCTTAGGTTTTACAGCTATGTTAGACCGTTTGTGGGAATATCAGAGCCTCCAACCATCTTTGGGGTCGACGTGGGGGAAATCCATCGATATAGGAATCAAAGTAGAAAGTAGAAGAACATACGTATCTATCTTCGTTAATCCTCAAGTAGTTCAGCCTGTTTGGGTTGCACAATTTGCACAGCTGTACACTCTTCTCTACATGAACCACTCTTTTACAAAATTAGTGAATTATCATATTGAATTAAGGCACTGCAATGGCTCCAAAAATGTTGAAATGAATATTTTAAAAATGATGATTTCAATTTTTTGGCCATAATCCATAGTTCTGGCTAGTTATGACTGTAGAAATCCTCAGATTCAGCAACTTGAAATATATGGAGGACCACTGAGAAATAAAACCACTCCACAATCTGTTTTTATTCCCAATTTTTACTGTTCTTTGTTAGAATCCTGACGGAATCAGTTCCTTCAGCGCCATCCTAGGCAACCCGCCAAAGTGGCAGCTTCTGGTTACGGTTCAACCATTGATTCGGCTAGAGGTTTCAACAGTTGTTTAGGGATCCATGATGTGGATACTACTTCCATGTAAACCACAATTGGCAACGATACTACCGCTTCTGTTGGTTTAAAGAGGGAACTGTTGAAGGTCCACCAGTGACAGCAGGGTTGACAAACATCACTTCGCTTCGCTACTCTATTCACCCAGTTCCCACGGAAGAGCTGGCCCATTTCGGGCTTGCGCGTACGCGAACTGGTGAGCTGGGGATTTCGACTGCCTTCGCTACCTTGGGGGAGATTACTATTCGAGAGATTTGAACGCAATAAAAGGGGGGAAATTACGACACGAAAACACTTTCAATTCAGATCGTCTGACCCCCCTGACCCCACCGAAACGGGGAGTCGTACTGCTTGACATTCGCCGCAGTTCTCGGCCACGTTTCTTCGAATTTTTCAAGTCATTTAGTGGGTGGAGAATGAAATAAAATGATTATAGGGGGCGGAAACATGGCTGACCGCGCGTTCAATACCTCCTACTCAACCCATAATAGAAACCAACCAAGCAAGTCCCTTCCTGTGCAGTCACCCGCTCTTAGTTTAATCTTACTAGGTACTATATCTTTATGATAATTGTGAACTATCAGAGAATTAACAGATCAATATTCATTCTCTCACGTTATATCCTGAAAACCCACGTATTCTGCAACTAATTTGGGATTATTAACAAAAAGTTCCTCAGAGTTTGTTTTTTTACTCAACTAAAAGTGCAACTTTTTTCACTTTTAAGATTTTGTTTTGCGTTTTTGATCTTTGGTCACTTAAAATACCTTAACTCATGAAGGGTAAGGCAAACTTTAGGCTACACCATTTGAGAGGGCGTTAAATTTTCCGTCCTCTTGGCCCTCACCAATAATTATTCGAAGAGAACTTGAGGTATTAGCAGGAAATTTAATCGTCAAAACTGAAAATTTTCCTTGTTTTCACAAACATCTCGTTAGTTAGAAACAAGTTGCCAACAAGATCCGGGTGTTTATAACTTTTCCCAGTCAAATTAATACTTTTCCCAACCAAATTAATACTTTTCCCAACCAAATCGATCTTAAAAAATTAAGGAAATAGAACAACGCAAAGCTTGCAATCCAACGAATAATGAATGTATACATTATGTTATAATACAAATTATTGGCAGAAAAAATATTGGTAGGTAGTTTATCATCTTAGTTGAAGTTTATTTTTAGGGTAGGTATATTAATTGTATAAACATATAATCAGTGAAGGGGTTGCCCAGCCTCTGCTGCGGGTAGTTTGAGCAAAACTTCTAACACGAAATTTGAACAATCTGTGAAGGACAATGTACCTACGGCTCTTGAAACTGTTTCTCCGAGGGCTTGATCTCGGCTAGCCTCAGAGAGATATCTTCTAACTGCCGTCTTAATCTTGGCAAAAGCGCACTCAGCCGGATGATAAACAATTTTTTCTGCCAATAATTTGTATTATAAAATAATTCATTATTCGTTGGATTGCAAGCTTTGCGGAGTTCTATTTCCTTAATTTTTTAAGATCAATTTGGTTGGGAAAGTATTAATTTGGTTGGGAAAAGGAAAAGTATTAATTTGACTGGGAAAAGTATCAATTTGACTGGAAAAAGCTATAAAATGGTTTTTTTTTTTTTAAGTTTTTGAGTTTTCTAGAGCTAAATTTCTTTTTAAAAAACCTCCAAAGTGGGCCCAGGTATGAAAATGGTCTCCCTACCTTGTCCCGGATAGGATCGTGCCTTTCGCCACCTTCTCTATTAATTAAACTTTATTGCATTACAAAAATATTATTTAAAAAAAAAATTACTACGAATTGGTTGGTCACCACAACGGTAGCGAAAAATCCTATAATAATTCTTAGAATAATCCTAGAATGATTATTATTGTCAAGGACGAATATTTTCTTGTAAAGCTTAAACTTGCAAAATTTAGAATTGACTGAAGATCGCAGTGAGCAAAAACCTTCGTCAAAAACTTTAGGAATTCAGTCTCACAAGGCACAGTCAGCGCTTGAGGACCCACAGGGGGACTCGTTTTCCCTTCTTTGCTGCAGGGCACCAGTAACAAAGCACAATCAACTGGTGTAAGTCGATTCAATCGAACTCGGATGGACTAAAAGTTGAGAAAACACAAATTCATCGAAGATTTTGCCACGTTCGCAGTACGTCCCACTTGTTTTTGGGGCGAGGTATGCACATGGAGGTGGGACAAGGTACGTACATCCGAACCAATTATGAAAAACGGTCGGAACACCCACAGATTTTATTATTATTATTGTTTTCAAAAACAGTTTTTTTTTTAGTGCTTAACAACACAATAAACAAAAAATTTTATGAAAATACGGCTTACCTCAGCCCTGGGCCGATCAAATGTATAATCTTCACTATCACAAATTGGCACCTGAAAAACGTGGTAACCTCATAAGAAACAATGCTGACTGTCACAAAAATGTTCACAGCAAATTCAATAATTTTGAGAAAGCTACCGAATTACTGGCAAGTTGTTATATTCTTTTTCTACTTATGTGATATCACTGGTTAGGCGAAATACGGGGCTTTACCCTACATCCAGTTTTTCCTCATTTTTAGAGGGAACGTTTTCCAGGAAATTGAGTTGAATGCACTATTTCTAAATGCAAGTGCGTTCATAGACATGCTTGAGAACTCCTTCCAAGTTTCCTTTTGAAAAAAAAAAAAACACTATGAATAAAATTTGGAGGCGTATTTCCGTATTTGCTACGCTAAATCGAACGGTGACATTCCAAGACCTTCCCAGCACCAAATTAAAGTTTTCAATCGCGTTACATCAATTTCAGAGCGCAGAGAATTTCAATTCTTCGACATCCACTTCAGAAATTTTGAACAACGGCCTTACAAAGTTCACTAACATTGGGAACTGTTCAAAACGGCGCGAATGCTAAGGGTCGCTCGTCTGTAGATGGAGCCGAAACTGTAAATGGTGTTTCATGCGATTCTGAACCCTACCACTCGAGAATTCGCTCGACTAAATGGTCCGTCAACTCAATTCTGACCTCAAACACCTTGGATGTCTATAAAGAATAAACTAAAATGAATGATTAAGATTAAATTATAGGACATCATAATACGAAATCTTGAACATTGCTAACAATAATATTACAAACGATGTTTGAGCAACAGTCAGTGCGACTTTCCCAATTACATTGTATTTTTCGACACTACCCTGATCCATGACTTCTAAAGAAAAAAATGTCAAACTTTTCCTTTGTAAAGTACCAGTTGATGGATGCAGGATCGTTTGCTTTGGGGTAAGTTTGCACCATCTGAGCCAAAAAAAAAAAAAAAAAAAAAAACCATCCTGCTTAAACGACTGCACTTAACTAATAGAGAATGAATTTAACAGAATAAGAACTTCAAAATAACTAACACGAAAGAACAACTCTTTCAGAACAACATTTCAGATAAGGACCATCAGCCGAGATAACGATCGTAAGAGAAAACAGCTGAAACTATCTGGTCGAAACACCTTTTAAATTCGATAAATTAACTAAACAAGTTCGCTGAACCGAACATTTCACAATTGGCATCGAACTAATCTGTTGTTCTGATCAGCTAATCTGATTTTTTTAAAATACTTCCTTTGATTTCATCTTCTAAGATTGGCTAAGAGTCATGACGAGAACTCAGACGCGACTAGACCAAGTTTCATTAGGTTTGATCCAGTAATTTCGAAGAATACGCTGAACGGCAAAAAGCGTACCAGAAAGCCCCAGCCTAAAATGGGGGGAAAATCATTATCTTTGAAATGAATGAGTGGCTTGTCAATGGTTTCATTAGTTTGTTTCAAAAAGTATGTTTTCTGAAGTTTACAATCGTTTGTTAGAGCTAAATATTGTGAAATTTGAAAAAAATAGTGTTAATAAAAGGGTGTTCAAATTTACTGAGGTCATTTAACAACTGTTCGTAGAATTAATATTATTTATTTAATTGTTTTATTTGTGTTGCTGCACATGCCCCTGAAGAATGATCTCAATGTTCAGCTGTATTCATTGTTTACTTTATTTGTGGATCTGTGGCAGTCGCTAAGGTTTGACGAGTTTCCATGAGTTGGGTGATTTTCGATTGTTAAAAAAAATGGATCAAAAAAATTCTATTAAGTTTTGCGTTACAAATGAAATAAAGCGTCACAAACTGTGGGAACTACTTTGAAGAGGACTCCATCGATGTAAATAATTGAATAAATATTTTTTCGCAAAAAAATGAAATAAAATTCCGGATATTTTTTAACAAGCTTTGTATGCGTGTGGGGACTTGGCTGGCAAAAGCACATACATGTGCTAAAGAGCGATTTTTTTACATTAATTCGTTGTCTTTCGTGGCCCCTATAACGGGCGAACATCGCAGATTTGGAACCTGCCAAGGTGCGTAAACGCTGCATATTGTTTCACAAAATCAAAAAGAGAAAATAGAAAATTGTGGTTTTTAAGAAACACGCATTTTCAGCCGTTTTCAACAGTTATTCCCTTAAAATGAGATTTTTCAATTCAGATGAGGTCCGACTGATCTGGGACTCGTCTCAATCGATTCGGGAGAGTATGACACAAGAATATTTGGTTTCTAATTTCTGGTGATCGGGGTGGCTAGAAATTAGGTCCACGTGCGAAAGAACGGATTTTTCCACGCCAATTCTAAGGCCTGTTATGGCCTGTGAGGTGTTCAGCGGACGGACATAGCAGATTTTGGTCCTTCATTGCACCTTGTAAAGAAAAATGACAACGGGTTGGCCGGGGGGGGGGTGTTAAAAAATGTTTGCTATACAATTACAAAGGCTCATCACTGAAAATCATAAACTAAAAACGATGCAAATTCTTTCATTGGGGTTTATTATTCAATTATTCATGATTTGAATTTCTACTAAGCTTTGGAGGTGATGGAGCGATTATTGAATTTCAGGGGGCACACAAATATGATCAACTGATCAATCCAAATAGGTACTTTGGTTGAGAACTGATTTAAGTGCTCTACGCATATCTCCTGAAATTCAATAATTCGCTCTATCACCTATGAAACACGCACACTCCAAAACTTAGTAGAAATTCAAATCATGAATCATTGAATAATAAACCCCAGTGAAAGAATTTGCAGAATTTTTTTTTTTTTTTTTTTTTTTTTTTCAAGAGCGATTACAATGGAAAAATATTCTATTTGAAAATTTTAAATTTCGTAAGACGGAGCATGCATATCAGAATGCTTCAACCCGTTTATCGGCTATAAAGCCTATTAGGAGTTCACTCCAGTATCCACATTACTACATCACTACATCCCTAGGTTACTGCAATCAAAACAAAAACAATAATAAACCAAAATAACGCAAATTTTGGCACCAGAAATCGGGCCATGCATCGGGAATGGTTTGACCTACGGACCTGGGGAGGGGCTCATTCGATTCCTCGTGGAGTGTTCTTCAAAAAAAGTCCAAATTTCGGCCACCTTGACTTTTTTGAGGTTTTTATGGATTTTTACAAAACTTTGACAACCCTTAAAGGGCACTTTAAGTTAAGTGAGAGAGCTGGCTAAAGAATTGGGGCGTTGTCGGATCAATATTGATTTTTCCTGAAAATTTCAGCTTCAGCCGTTTGGGAGAAATCGTGCGTACGGCGGACGGACGGAAAAATTTTTATTGCAGATTCGGATTCTACACCCTTTGAAACGTAAACCATGAAATTTTCAGGGGGGTTAGAATTTTTTTTTTTTTCAAGAGCGATTACAATGGTTTATTATTGAAAAAAAAACCAAAATCGACCCTTTTTTGCAATCGAAATTATATCTTCACAAATATTGATTTTGAAATCTCAAAAATGAGTTATTTCGCAATCGGGCGATCCCCCCCCTCATATCAAATCATACACCGGTACAACATCCAGTTAGAATGGCATCATGCAACACCAAGTCGTTAAGTCTCAGCACCACACTGATATTTAAGAAAAAACACGTTTTCCTCCATTTTACAGGGTTTCCACAGCAGTGGGGAAAGTCTCTACAATGCATTTCCATTTGCCGTGGGCCGCATAGGAGAAACAACTTTACTGTATATTGTAATCAATCGTTTCTGGAGAACACAAAGCATTGAATTACATTTTAAAAGCCTCAGATACAATCCACTGTAGAAATGAGAATGCGAATTGTAGAAATGTCAAAAAATAGAGTTCGATAATGCGATATACTTCCATGAAATATGTAACTGTTACTGCGCATTTTGATAAACATTTCGATTTCTTCATCATCGTATGTTCAATGAAAATTGAACACATCACTATTGAATCATTATCACAGGAGAAATGGAAGAATTATCAAACACAAGAACAACCAAACTAAGACGATTTGGTAGTGAAAACCCAACTTGGTGTCCGTTTTATTACTATAACTGCGGTAACTCTCAGAGTTGGCACCCAACACCAAGATAAAGTAATGACTGAAATACGAGGTCCGTAACCCGGAGGTAATAATTAACTAGTAACTAACTAGTTAGCCTAGCGTAACTAGATATACCTATCTCTAATATACCTACCTATATCTCTAACGTTGAAAAATTTGCTCACAAGATCATGCTGCTTGATCTTTGATTTGCATCGATGTTTACCATTTTTGAATGAAATTGAAGTATAATTCAAGTTTGAATTTTCATTTTAGAATTACCTAGTTCATGATGCATAGATCAAAATTCAAAATTTATAAAATAGGTAATTCAGATGTTGCTTGTTAGGTTTCACACCAGGGAATGCTGCTGCAGGAGCACAGGTGCATCTGAACCCCCTGCCCAAAATGAAAAAAGATACCTGATAATAATAATATTAAAAGTATATTATTACCTATATTGTTTCACAACTTTCCCCCAGGAATCCTCATTGAAGAGTAGAAGAGTGTTAAATCCTAGAGACAAACAGAGCTTCAGGATTGGTGAGAGGACGGTGGAGTCATGAGTTTGGTAAAAGGGGGTTAGAGATGTGAGGTAAGTATTAAACTTTTCTGCTCCCTTGTCTTCTTAGCTGCAATAATAGCTATGAAGCTTGGGTTAAAGATGGAATTTTGCTTTCACCTCCTCGATGATTCTTGCTGGTTGATATCTCAACTGTTGCAAAACCCGGTTTTCTGTATAAACACATAACGAACCAGCCAGTTAATGTAATAGTACTACACCTGGGCAGAAATATAAAGCAACTTTTTTTTCGGTGGCAGGTGAGGAAATCTTTGAGATCCTTAGGTGGAAATCGGATCTCCTAAGATACCCAAAAGGGACCGCACTTTGGGTTATGTGGGATTCAAACCCACTAAAACCTCACCTTCGATTTCCCACGACGGAACTCAGCCTGGAACTGTTTGACACATTACTTCAGGCTGGAATATAAAGCAATAGCATCATCCTAGAGTACTGGAGGCCGTAGAATCTACTATAGGTCGCCAACAACCGATCGCACTATCCCAAATTCCTCGTAAAAATTCAAGTGCACGCAAATTGACCCTTCATTACAGAAACTTCCATGGTTATTCATTCCTTTTCTAGCTTATTTTACTAAATTGATGCTGTTCTCCTAGGAGGAAGAGTGAAATAGTGGCGAGGCTCCTGCCCTGAAACCCCAGGGGTGGACTGAGACCGTAAGGAACAACCACGAAGCACGAAAAATGTGCTTTTCTCAGCCGAATTCAATTTTCAACTCCCGATATGGAAAGGAGATCAATCTTGTCCTCTTTCTCGGCTTCAAACCATGGAACAAACGACCCAATCCTACCTTTTAAAAAAGTTCACTAATAAGTACATAAATACCTAAAAAAACGAATAACGTCTTCACGAATTCAGAAGACTAAACAGGCACTTTACTTTATCCAGCGACATGCAAGTGAATTACGAGTAGGTATATGACATGCATGTGAATTTAAATACGACTTAATACATTGTATTGTATTGTTACCTGTGCCCGCCCATAGGAGCAGAAATTCTTGGAACGGTGAGTTCGATCAGGTGAGCTAATTCAGTACCCACTCGAGCGGTGTTCTTGCCCCTCAGTACCCAGATGGGCGACCCCCGTTTATACTAACCGTTGTGGAAACCCAATTTCCCGTATCTATTGTTCCAGTCTTGTTTTACGTAGAATAAAGCCTTCATTAAGGTCAATTATTTCTCCAGGCTAAACACATATTTCTTCATTCGCACTAACCAACCGAGCTGTTCGATTTTATTCTAGCGGGAACGCGGTTCGATGCTAGCGCTCCACTTGGCTGTCAAACGCCGACCAGAACTAACTTTCAACAACTCGTTTGTGTCGTGCTCGCGTTTCTGTCACTTGACCTAAACAACATGGCCGCATTTCCCGTGATAATCGTTTCAGTGGTGATATCTCCCGATTTCAACATGATATTCCGCTAAGTATTAGAACCAATTGTAGTTTTTCTTAATGATTCATTCGCTCAGTGCCGGGCCTGTATATTAATTCTAACATGTTAATCTAGGTGTTGGTGCTTTATCTCCATTCTAATTGCCATCTAGAAGGTGCAAGGATTCTTTCTCACTCCTCCTTCCTTGTAAAAATCTGTCCACTCTTTTTTTAATAGAATGCGGTGGTCGGTCTTTCTAACTTCTAGTCGTTAAGGTGCCATTAGCGTTGGACGTTCAGACGAAGGTGGATTTTTCCTCTGAATATATTGCGTGAGACTCCAGTAAATCTGACACAACGGCTCCAAAAATGAAAGAGGGTGCGCAGCACGTCTGCGAAGTTTGCGGTAAGGCGTTCGACGCGTCTTTCAAATTGAAGAAGCACATGAGGGCGCATACAGGAGAGAAACCGTATATTTGCAAGGAGTGCGGCCTGTCGTACTCGCAGAGCGGAGGCCTCAGGAACCACATAGTCATCGTCCACAAGAATGAGAAGATCTTTCAGTGTTTTTACTGCGGGAAAGGGTTTCCCATCAAAGACAGACTCAAATTGCACCTGAGGATCCACACAGGAGAAAAACCCTACAGGTAAAATGTGTTGATGTTGTCCTGATCCATTTAGGGAAGATATCAATATTGTGGCAAATGAGTGTGAAGACTATGGAGGTATGGATAGGTAGGAACCTAGGAGTTGTAGACATCAATAACCAGTTCCATGGACTGGAAGTATATATAGGTCTCATACAGTTCGTACAGCGTACGTCTACATTATTGGAAATACACTAGATGGCCAACATAAGTTGTGGATATTCGTTATGTCCGCACGGTAAGTATGGGCTCATCAGAAATGCGCGCCTCTAACAATTCAAAAGGTAGTCTGCAAACGAGGTCTTACAGGTTTATTGGTAATTAGATTGTTGGATGTACAGGGTGTAACGCGAGTCGTGTCTGTGACTTTGTATACACCAAAATGGAGGACATTTCGAACAACTTCATTCGTAATCAAGTACCTAAAGACTGAAAATGTCAATTCTTTGAAAGAAAAATCACCGAATACCTTCCTATTAGTCAGGGTTATTAGGCAGTAGGGATGGGACATTGACATCGAAATATTGATGTTTGCCTTCGATATTGTGATGTTTTTCGATATTGTGATGTTTTGGCTCCGATAACATCGGTTTGGTTTTCTCTTTGGTTCACAGAAAAAATGCCATTTAGTTTACTTGGTACCTAACGTGAAAAAAGAGAAATATTAAAAATTCTTTCAACTGCTGTAGTATTATTGAATTTTCAAAGAAAAAAACGATTGCTCGCGGTCGAAAATGTTTGCACCAAAATCCGTCTTAAAGCATTCTAAATCCACTGTCAAAAGGCACCAAAACTCATTCCAGACGATAACTCTAGATAGAATTGAGAGAGAAAGCTCAAATTTGCACAAAACATCTATCTAAGCTTTCAACAGGCTAAGTTTGAAGATGGGCACAATCGCCTCATTCGAGGGGAGATCTAGGGCATTTCAAATGGGGGGAAAATTACCCGAAAACGCCCAAGTAGGTGACTCTCTTTTACATAGGTTTTGTGAACTATCACGCGATGGTGAAATCGGATTGGAGATATCTTAATCCGTTCTAACTTGAGCAGTTTGAAGATTATAAAACAAGGTAGATGGGCAAAATTGGAAAAAATGAGATTCTTCAGCTTTCAAAAATTTCCAAATCAAAATGAGGTACTTATCACAAGTCAGAAAATAAAATTGTATTTGCGTAATTTTTCCTCTACAAAATCGCAAAACTAGTTTGAAAATTTGCTCATTTCGCCATGCTGCAAGACTGGATATTTTTTACCATCTTCTTCAGCGTTGAAATATCTTTAAAATGAGATATCATCTGTCACAAAATAAAACTTGATTTTGCATCAATATTATTTTATGTAGGGAATAAAATTTGTAGTTGACAATTTATTTCCGTACAGATTTCTAATTTATAACATGAATTTAACGGTATGATTTCGGAAAATTCGCTCTTACGATCATGCTGCATTATTGGACCTTTTTAGAATAATGTTGTTGTTATGTTTCCAGGATACTTGAGTTAGTCGTTGAAGAACTTGGTTCCTTCGAAATACGAATATTGTGTTTACGTAGTTGCTGTTATAATAGTTTCCATTTCGCATGAATTAGTAGTACATGTTGTTATGTGGCCTTCGTGGCCAAATAAACGCCTTTGGTTTTCGTTACTATTGCCTTCAAACAGAAGAAAGATTGTTGAACGGGACAAAACATATGTACTAGTCAGGAGTAGGATCTGTCAGATGGTTTTAAATATTTCGTCTACGTGAAGGAATCGCCCTAGAGGGTTGTCCAAAGTTTGGCTCCCTGGGTACGAACAGGCTGTGCCTTATGGAATCGAGTTCTCTAACAAAAATTAAATTTTATACAGATACAAATCGACGGGTATTTCACGGAGGGCAATAGTAAAGTTTACCTACCTTAGTTATGTAGGTTGGTTAGTTACTGGTGATGGTATGTATGTACTCATCTCGATCAGGGATTCCTTATTTAAATAGGTACCTATTAGCTGGTGGCTGGTCTATTCTACAGATATAATGAGTAACAACCTCTTTCCGTTCATGTTGAATTCAACTTTAAGACTTGAATTATTATTATCAAATTATTATTCTATCTGTTCCCCGGTAGTATATTTCAAGTTACGATCCCTAGAATATGGTATTCGATGTAGAAGTGCCTCCTCTGCAACATTCATTCAAATCTGCATGCGGGTCAAGGTTAAAAAGTTGCAGGCATATATGCGTGCTCGTACTGCTCTGCCTTCTTAGTTAATTTTGTACAGCTTCGGGGTCCAGAAAGACGCATTTTGATTCACATATTTTATTGAATCGAAGATCATGCTGTGCAACTAAAGAATAATCATGTTAACTCGATTATTCATGGAATGACTACCTTCTTTGTTATACTCGTAAACATACTAGTGGAGAAATTGTAATAATAATTTCCTATAGCGAAACCCCCTTTCTCTGGTGACGGTTAATTTTCCGGTTTAATACCTCTTGATAAACACAATTCGTACAGCCCCGTTCAGTTCGTGAAGATAGCAAATCGGATGGAGTGGGAATATCGAAGAACCTTCAAACTTTTATGGTTGTAAGTACACAAGTTGATAATATTTGGTGATGCCATTTTATTTAATTTTATGTGTTGTTAGTTCATTCTTAAAGATATATTGTCAATTTGCGAGGTGAGTCAACCTTTATATTGAATTTGTAATTGATGAGGTACAATTTATCTTACACAACGTGTGGTAGCCCTGTTTATACCCTAATAATACGTAATGTGCAGCCATTAAGAGTTAAGATAATGCCCTATTGCCATAAACAGAATAAGGGGACAGGTTGTCTGAGCGAGCTCAGGCATCAGTCCTTTGGCTGTTTACTTTCAGTGGGAGTACTGGGAATATTTGCCCGGTTCGAATCCGGCAGGCACCAATGAATACTGCCAAAATCGTATCATTGTATACCTGTCTTGTCGTTAGACAGTTCACCTCTGATCTCGATATCACGTGAATCCAAATCGCTCCCAAACCAGGGACGTGAGGCAATGGGAAGCCACGTGCGAAATCGTCAGACCTAGTTCCGATCCTCTTTAGAGGACGGCTGGCGACGTCCGCGACACCTTCGGGTATTCGGACGAAAATCCGAGGGGAAATTCCTTGTTTACTTTACTTACTTACTTACTTGCCATAAACAGAAGTATCAAGAAGAGAGCGTTCAACTCTGCAGTAGATCATGGGTTGATGGGATGCAATCTCTGTTAAGATGAAAATCCCTTGAAAACCTTAATTACTTGAAGAATATGTTACTATGTAAGATGTTAGCTGGAGTTCGGATTCCAATGCAGGAAATCTAGTGGAAAACCAACAAGCTAATTCGCTTCTTTCATAAAGGACACTAAATTGTTTTCTGTCTGAGTTATTAACATCACATCCCGTATTTATAGGTAAATGCGAGAAAGTATAGTGATAGAATGATTCTATCGTTATCACTTCTTGTACCCCAGCGCATTTTTGGTGCTTTGGTCAAGTTGGCCACACCAACGACAGGCGTGTTATTCCATTTATTGACGAATTCGGTGCAAGTCAAATTTACAATAAATACATATCTCCAACAGCCATGGTTGAATTGGGCATAATGATATTATAATTATTCTGTAATTACTATTTACCTGGCTGTATTGGCTTAATTGGTAAGAAATATATGTATAATGAAATGCAGTGATCTACCTACCTTCAAGAGGTGCGAGTGGACACAGCTATTTTCAAACGTACTTATGCAATTCACCTTGCGAGAAGCTAATTTTTGTAACTTGCCGTGTTGGGGCGTGGCAGAATAATTCGAAACGTGGAAACCTTTACATGCAGCTAAGTGAAATCTTCAGCTGATTTCGTTCTTCTACAACTTCAGCTGTCATTTTGAATTGGCCTCTTAGGGTGTGGTTGAGTACGATTACAACGTGGTTAAAAAATGGAGCAGCTGAGTGTGATCTACAGCTAATTTAGTTCAGGTTCAACTTCAAGTGTTGTAAATTTGGAACTGGGTTTGTTCCGGTGTCATGTAATATAGTTACAGCGTGAGAACCAGTTTTGGAGCTGACTGAGATCTGTAGCTAATTCCGTTCTTCTTAACTTCAGATGTCATTTGGAATTTGGCCTCTTAGGGTGTGCTGGAATACAATCACAAAATGAGAACAGCTGTGTGCAGCAGTGAGTGATCTGCTAATTTCGTTCTTGCTCAACTTCAGTTGTCATTTGAAATTGGCCTCTTAGGGTGTGGTAGAATACAATTGCAACGTGGCTAATCAATTTAGCAGCTGAGGGGGATCTGTAGCTAATTTCGTTCTTCAACTTCAGACGTCATTTAGAATTTGGCCTTTGAAGTTGTGGTAAAATACAATTACAAGGTGGCTAACCACTATAGCAGCTGAGTGAGATCTGTAGCTAATTTCGTTCTTATTCAACTTGGACTACAATCTGCTGAGTGAGTTTTATAGCTAATTTTTGAACGTATTCAACACAGCGCCTTGTTGGTCCCGCATCTATGTGTTCCTCTGTAGCTGTTGAATCCTCCAACAGCTGTTGGTGCACTTACTAAAAATGACTCTGATATCTACATTTGATGGGCCATAAAACCATTTTCTGAAGAGATACGACTGTCTGATTTTTTGGCCTTGAAAAGTTATTGGTGAAAAGGAAAAGATTGGTAGTAAGTACAAAAGCGCTGAATGAAGTTCGGTGCCATGAGATTTATGTTATAGATAGCTGTAAATAGATTTTACCAAAAGATTTGACGCATAACATCAAATTTTAAATTGAAAAAATATACGTCGATATCTTGAAAATTGAACGGAGATGGGTTATCCCCTCCAGATGTTCCCATAATGCAGCATTAGCAGAAATTGTAAACTAGCAGGAGAGGCTAGGAACTATGGTCTGTTCCTACTTGGCACAGAGTGCTGGAAGTCTTGTTTAGAATCCGAAAGATTAACTCACGAGTTTAGTGGTGTTTGATTTGTATTTAACAATCTATTCTGCCGTGAAGTAGGGCCGACGTGTGTCTTTCAGGCTTACGACGATATGATCGTGGCCGTTAGGCGGCACCCAAGTCACCAAGGAGGTCGGGAGGTCCCGATCGTTATTCAAAACGCCAGCGCCAGCTTGGGAATCCAGTCCATTGTAGACATCTCACGCCGACTTTATATTCTTTAGAGAGCAGCTCGGCTTAGAATCATCTATTGTACGCTTCAAATGCGCGGAAGCTCGGTGGCCTCCATTTGCATAATGCGCTAAGGCTTTGTTGGACTTTTATTCTCCTTAAAAGAGGATATAAATGTTATGTCATTGTTTAAAATACTAGGAGCTTAACGTGAGGATCTTTCACATCAGAAAACTGGGGAACCTGCTTGTCAAGAACAATGAAATGAAGTCGTGTTTATGAATATTCCACCTCAGTGGGATATCGAAATTCCTTCCACTTTCCTATGTGGGTTGTCAAGAGAGAGTCATTGAGATCGAACTCACATTCATTTAAAAAAAGGTCTTTAATTTTAGATTCAAATCGATGAAAAAAAAAAATCGTTTTCACGTGTATTTACATATCTTTTCTTTGTATCACTTTCAAAAAATAATACAAAATTTGAAATCCACGCTAAAAACACACAAAGTCGTTGTTTTGTGCTCATCAAATTGGTAGAAAATGTTCAGGTAGCATCAGGAACCTCCAATTAAAAAACTTTTAAATAAGGCATTTCTTGTAAAAGGTTGATCTCAGAGACTCGTATCTCAGAATCCCGTTTCAACTGAATTCGTGACATATCTATGCCTTGAATCAGGCATAAAATAAAGACCGTTTTGACAACGCCCCAATTCTTTAGCGAGCTCTCTCACTTAATTTAAAGTGCCCTTTTAGGGTTGTCAAAGTTTTGTTTGTAAAATCCCTAAAAATCTCAAAAAAAAGCCAAGGCGGCCTAGATTTGGACTTTTTTTTAAGGAACTTTCCATGAGGAATCGAATGAGCCCCTCCCAAGGTCCGTAGCTTAAACCATTCCCGATCTATGGCCCGGTTTATGGTGCCAACATTTCCATCCACATTCACTACATCACTGTGTTACTGCCATCAAAACAAACATAACAGGGTTTTTTTTGTTTGTTTTGATCGCGGTAACCTAGTGATGTAGTGAATGTGGATACTGGAGTGAACTCCTAACAGGGTTTATGGCCGATTCACGGGTTGAAGCATTCTGATGCTCCGTATTACGTGCGTGTTTCACAGGTGATAGAGCGATTATTGAATTTCAGGAGGCACACAAATATGATCAACTGATCAATCCAAATAGGTATTTTGGTTGAGAACAGATTTACCTGCTCCATTCATATCTCCTGAAATTCAATAATCGCTCTATCCTGTGAAACACGCACACTCCAAAGCTTAGTAGAAACTCAAATCATGAAACATTGAATAATAAACCCCAGTGAAAGAATTTGCAGAGTTTATTTTGTCGGCAACTAGCAGGAAGTTTCTTATTTTGCACGTATACGAATGAGGACGTTTACGGGTTGGCCACGATGGGCGAGGCTCAATGACCGACTGCGGGAAGCTTGATAGGATAGAGGGCCGCGATAAACGGCTGATTCACCGCCTCATGTCACCGCGAAATACGACGTTTCCGCCAAACGCCTTTTATGCCCGCATTGTGAGGCCCAGCCTTCCTCCCCTCCCCGTCGGATCTTGTCTGAAACCGTTCTTCGCTCATCTTATGCAATATACAAACTATCGGTGGTGAACACTTTTGAAGTGGTTACCTAATTTGAAATTTATCTGGACGCTTCCAAGTGCAATTGGTACAGCTAGCGGCTTCCCCGACTCAGGCTTGTGCAGTATTTAATACATTGATTCAGTCTGGGCAAGTCATCGTGTCCTCCACGCAGTGAAGGCAGTTTTAGGGGAAGTTTGTTCATCAAAAAGGTGTCAGCGAGATAAGAGTTGGTGTTTCCGTGTCCCATTGTTATTCTGGCCAAATTTTGATTAAAACTCTTGGGTTTGATACCAAAAACTAGGATAAACCAAGAAGTGAGAAAGATTTCCTTCTCCCTTAGAAGTGGTATTGATTTTCGTACCTACTTTCGAATTCCTTCTCGATTGTCAAAACATTGTTGGAAATATTTTCCTCTTCCATTCTGTTGCAGGGATTTCAGGGACTAGTGAAGGTGATGGGCGATTGATTGCTTGTTTTACGATTCGGTCAACGATTTTATTCCTGGGTATCGTGCCAAGAGCACAGGCCTACAAAAGGGGTGAGGCCATCCTAGGAAGGGTGTTGGGGTTTATCTAGCTCCGCTGCCTTGTATAAAAGTCCGTGTTAACAGGCTGTGATTGTATTTAGTGTGAGAATGTGACTTGGATTGTGATAATCAATGCAATTCAACAGTTTAGGAATCCAGTGCCTATGTAAGCAGAATTCGTGATAGGCTCGGAGGATATGCAGTACTCGCATTGTCTCGTTCCTTTTTCAACAAGATATGGACCTAACTAAAAAATCCGATAACACAAATTGCAAAAAAAATGTTTATTCAATTGGCTTGCGTTCATGATTTGAATTTCTACTAAGCTTTGGAGTGTGCGTGTTTCACAGGTGATAGAGTGATTATTGAATTTCAGGAGAAATGCATAGGGCACGTAAATCTGTTTTTAACCAAAATACCTATTTGGATTAATCGTTACATAGTTGTGTGCCTCCTGAAATTCAATAATCGCTCTATCACCTGTGAAACACGCACACTCCAAAGCTTAGTAGAAATTCAAATCATGAACGCAAGCCAATTGAATAAAAAAGTGTAAGAATTTGTTTTCTTGAAAATTTCAGATTTTTTAATTTTCCCTAAAAATTATCAGAATGCTTCAACCCGAGTATCGGCTACAAAGCCTTTTAGGAGTTCACTCCAGTATGCACATTACTACACCACTACATCACTAGGTTACTGATGTCAACACAAAAACAATAATAAACCAAAATTTTGTTGGCACCATAAATCGGCATACATCGGGAATGGTTTGAGCTACGGACCTGGGGAGGGGCTCATTCGATTCCTCATGGAAAGTTCTTCAAAAAAAGTCCAAATTTAGGCCGCCTTGACTTTTTTTTTAGGTTTTTAGGGATTTTACAAACCTTTGACAACCCTTAAAGGGCACTTTAAATTAAGTGAGAGTGCTGGCTAAAGAATTGGGGCGTTTTCGGACCAATATTGATTTTTCCTGAAAATTTCAGATTTTTTGCTCCAGCCGTTTGGGAGAAATTGTGCGTACGGCGGACGGACGGAAAAATATTGCAGATTCGGATTCTACACCCTTTGAAACGTAAACCATGAAATTTTCACTTTTTTTTTTTTTTTTTTTTTAAGAGCGATTACAATGGTTTATTATTGAATAATAAACCAAAATTGGAAGCTGCTCTATAGTTGTTGCCCAGCGAAAACTTGAGTATTCCCTCCCCCTTTATCTTATCAGCAGTTATAACTAGAAACTATAAACATCTGTATGATTAACGACGGAAATATTCACTACTCGGAAGTTGAGGGGCTGTTATACCTCACGTTATTCTTTGGTTCAACTATTTAAAATCTACTGTCTCAATCTCTGAACAACACAGAAAAATGACACGACCACAGGTTGATATCTCAACCCTGGTAATTTTCAAAAAACCCTTTCGTGGTTGTTAACTAAAACGTTGAACACTGAAGTGGTTTTTCACCCGACAAAAACTACACAGCTCCGCAACTTTTGTTAATGCTGTAAAACCTAGTTTCTTCCTTTCTCCTCCTCGCTTTGGTTTCTCTCAATTGTTATTTATTGCAATATAAAAGAAGGTAGTTCGTTGCTTTTCCCCTGTTGTTTCGATTCTGTGCTATTCGAACGGTTTAGATTCGAAACATCAATACAATTAAAGGAAGAATGAAGTACCGTTCTGCCTCACAGGTTTTTTAGTTGAAGGGTTACAACAATGTAAACCCTTAAATTTTACCTCTCCAAACATGGAAGAAAGTGCTGCTAAAATTTAAACACCATCGTCGGCCGATATGTGCTTTTTGAGTTAAATCTCGGAAGCGTTTTCATTATTAAATTCTGTTTTCATCGTAGAAATGGGTTTCCATCCCAGGAAATGTTCCCCTGGTTGTGCTTCTTTCTAGAAATAAACTGTACCGGCGGTTTAGCTTGTAAATATAAACTACATATATGTAGGAAAGTCTAGAATTTAATGCGAAGTGTAGCAACGACGTGGGCTTTGAACATCTATACGTATGCCGTGATGTAAGTCCATTCTTTATCAGTCATTGAAGTCACTCAACTGTTCTGGGAAGCATTTGAGTTTAAAACGCAACATTAGGGCTCGCCGCTGGCCATTCGGGTCGCTTTAATTATTTCCAACTCTTTTATCTTATCGGTTGAAAACGGGCGACCGCTTCGACTGAATTCTCCCGTCAAACGATCGGTTCGTTGTCCGCTTGGTGAAGAACGATAATTTCATAATCCGCTTCTAACTTTGAACGAATCATTGGAAATGGAAGAGAACCAAGAATTATTTTCTCTAACAGGTTCACAATTGAAACTTCAACAAATCAATAATAACAATAAACCCAATGGTTTATGTTAATGTATCTGAAGAACGCAAATCACTGATACACGTGTAGTTACGCTGCTCTACAAAAAAAAACGTCTTCTAATATATTCTTCGGGTTTTTGAAGAATCCGAAAATGATGACTTTTTTTATTGGTTCGAATAAGGCATTTTTTGGTCGGTTTTTAATATTTTTCTTTACGCTGAAATCTGAAGGAATCATCCACTTCGCTCAAACTTCTTGAAAAACACTCATATTACAGGAAATTCTTTTTAGATTTCGAGTACTCAATTTTTGTCTAAAACCCTTTTTAAACCGTCACAAACCCCGAAAAACAACAAAAATTAGCAAATATCGCGATTCTCACCATTCTTCTCTTATCCTCTCGCTCCCAAAAAGTTACGGAAAAAAACTCGGAGGTGACATGTTGAAAGCTTAGACTTTTCTGAACAGAATAAGACTCACCACGACTCTAAAATATTCAAACTAAGGGAGCAACAATTGTTTAATGTTTGACAACTAAACGTGGGGAATAATCAATGTCCTTTAAGATAGCGTTGGAAGTCACTGGTCTGAATTTCAAGGCAATTTACCTAGATGTAGATTTTGGTGTATTAACTCATCCATCTACTGAGACTCCATTCTTGTACTAAAAGTTTTTGATGTATAGAAAATTTTGTGCAACCTAAGTAAGATTAAGTATATGAAATTAAGTTTTGATTTAATGGAGTGATTTGGGATGAATGATACAATTTTGTTTACCACTTGTATAATTCGGTTATTATCCTTTTTCAGCTGCCCTCACTGCCCAAAGGCGTTTGCGAGAGGTAGCCAGCTCACGCAACATTTGAGAACGCACACCAAAGATAGACCGTTCACGTGCCCACAATGCAACAGCGATTTCGTTTGTCGGAATAACTTGCTCCATCATATCAAGAGGCATCAAGGAGAGAGGGACTATGTGTGCCACAAGTGTGGGAAGTCCTTCATCCGCCGGGACAGTCTTCAAAAGCACTTGGCGTGGTTTCACGCAAATCTCAAGGCTTTCGAATGCAAGATTTGCAACAAACGGTACAAGGGTCACTTGCTGCAGCATATGAGGATCCACAAAGCGGAAAAACCACATAAGTGCTCTTGGTGCGACATGCGATTTGTGCAGAGGTCTCAACTAACGGTGCATGAACGAACACACTCTGGTATTCGGCCCTATCGCTGTGCTGTCTGTCACATGGCGTTTGCCCATTCCACCGCTTTAAAAATGCATGTTCGGCGGCATACTGGGGAGAAACCCTTCAAATGCCTCATTTGCGAAAACAAGGCGTTCTCTCAGTTGCCGCATTTGAAAAAACATATGCTCTCCATCCATAAAACTAACAAGCCATACTACTGCATCGGATGCAAAAACTTCTTCCAGACCAAAATCCAGTTGCAGGAGCATCAAGAGATGTGCACTGCAGGGGTCAAAACTGAACAAGAAGAGGACGACCCAGTGATGCCTGTTGGCAGGATGCGCCTCCTCCTAGCGATCCTCTTACAGAAAATTTCTACACCAGAGAAATTAGAGAATCTGGGATTTGGAAAGCGCCTAATCGACCATGTTCTTACTGACAGCATTGAACAGTCTGGTCGAACACCTTGTTTGGACCCTCTGCTTTCAGAGGCTGATCGTCTCAGAGCCAACGTGCAGATCCTTTTGGACTGGACTGTCCCAAAAGTCCATATGGACAAGTTCAAAAGTGAAAGACGGTCCATGGAAGAGCTACTTGAAGAATTCACCAACCTTTTCATTTATGAGTAGATTCAACTTGAAGGTCAAAATCATTCATGGTGCATTCTTGTATAAAGCTAGGAAACGAATTGTTTCAGGACAACGAATTTGTAAAATTATTGTTCAGTGTTATTCTGTTTTTCCTGTTATTTGCTTTCAAGGCGGATGAAGGAGAAAGATAACCTCGGATGAGATCCCACCAATTTGGGGTTAGTTATGCCGACTCGTTATGTGCTATTCATGCAGATTGAATTGAAAATTGCTATCTTCTTTAACATCATACAATTTTACTAAAATAGATCGAATTATTAATTTAATTAATAATTAACTCGAAAATTGTTTCCCATATTTTGTCGCCTTTAACGCTCCTGTTCGACTAATGAGACATTCGTATTTACGTAGCAATACAGATGCAATCTGCATGTGTATCCGTTTCGTGCACAACGTGCCCAATATATTCTAGGAATATTGTAGTCGAATTTATTATGACGTGTTGACTGAATTAGATAGGATTCCAAATACAAAGCACGTTCATGAAACAGTTGCCATTGAATTATGCTTGTCACAAAATCTTAATGTCTAGTCTCACTTGCCGAATAGACACTAAAAAGAATACCTAATTTTTCTCGAGCATACCAGTTTTTCTTGTGCGTCACTATGCAAGATGACTGATTAAAAATTATAATTTTGAATTGTAGTAAATTCTTGATATTTAAAATAATGTTTACGTCAAATGTAAATTGTTGAGT
This sequence comes from Creontiades dilutus, assembly GCA_031894815.1. Lineage (NCBI taxonomy): Eukaryota > Metazoa > Arthropoda > Insecta > Hemiptera > Miridae > Creontiades > Creontiades dilutus. The sequence continues at coordinate 221,703 of JAVIWC010001085.1, forward strand.
TATTTCAGTGAAATATTTGTACTGCCCAGTGGAATATGAACTTGAAAAAAGTTGGTATTTGGGGGACATTGACTGATATCTGCACTGACTTTGTAATATTTATTTTCATTTTTGAGAACCGACAGGGTGCACAATATCTCAGGAGCAGAAAAGTTAACGTGATGGGAAATGATGACAGTACTCTCAAGGTGTGACAGGCAGTGTTTGAGTACCACCAGACAGTGGCAGTACTCCTGCAGATATGGATGCGGGAACAGCACCTGAGCCCCTGGCGTTTTGATTATGGACACCGACAAGTTGAATCAAATCTGACCGTTAGAACGAGTATAGCAAAGAAAAAATAATGGGGACATTTATTAGCAGCTAATAAAATTTTGCTGGGCTGCCATGAACTTCTTGCAAAAATCCTGGGGGAAATTTTATTAATTCTTTCTAACAATGAAAATGGTTTACCGTTTTCTAATCTGGATCGCAAAAATACAGGAAAAATGATAATCATCTGAACAATCGGGGGTTTTGCGGAGTCCAAGCTTTCCACAAGTGTCCACAACATTATTAGGACTACTCACGCACAGGACGAAGTGCTGACGAGCCTCCTTTCATTCTGCAGGGAGTACGGGCGTCATACCATCTATTCCTTCTGGAGTTCTGATGCATATAGGATGGGCGTGCTGACAAACCTCCTTTCACCCTGCAGGGAGTACTCACGTCATGCCATATATCCCCTCAGGAGTACTCAAGAACCTTCTTTCACTCTGCAGGGAGTCCTACTCATATCATGGCACGTAGTCCCTCAGGAGTACTCATGCACAGGACGGAGTACTGACAAACCTCCTTTCACCCTGCAGGGCGAGAGTGCTGACAAACCTCCTTTCACCCTGCAGGGAGTACTCACGTCATGCCATCTATCCCCTCAGGAGTACTCATGCACAGGAAAGGAGTACTCAAGAACCTTCTTTCACTCTGCAGGGGGTACTTGTGTCATGGCACGTGGTCCCTCAGGACTACTCATGCACAGGATGGAGTACTGACAAACCTCCTTTCATCCTGCAGGGAGTACTCGTGACATGCCACCTATTCTCTCAGGAGTACTCATGTCATGCCACCTATTCCCCCAGGAGTACTCATGCACAGGATGAGAGTACTGACAAACCTTTCACCCTGCAGGGAGTTCTGATGCACAGAACGTGAGTGCTGATAAACTTCCTTCCATCCTGCAGGGAGTACTTGTGACATGCCACCTATTCCCTCAGGAGTACTCATGCACAGGATGGGAGTACTGACGAACCTCCTTTCACGCTGTAGAAAGTACTCCCGTCAGAGACCAACTTAATTTGTCACCTTGTAAATTATCAACATTAGTTACCAAGAACTTTTATATTTTACAATTTCGAAATGTGGTACCTACCAAACTTTTGTTCAATTTATTTGTTACTTTATTTGTCGCCTTTATAGTGTTACTAATAATTGTAGTACCAGGCTATTGTATGATTCTTTCTACATATTAGTTTTGCATTTATTAATGAAATCCAATGCTTTCCACTGTTTCAATCCATTCTTCAACCATATATTCTTTTCTCGTTTGTGTCTTCCCAGGAAAACAGCCTGAACTTGACGATCTCTCAGTTTATTAATGTGTTGTCATTGAGTTGTGATCTGAACAGCTGGCGGTTACACTCAATTTAGGGGAAAATAAAACACAAGTTACGTAGTATCTTTATAATTAATGGGTCGTAAAATTGATTTGTTATTTTAAATTGAAGCTAGATCCCATCTTGAGAATCTAAACTCCAATCACGCTCTCCTACGACAAGTAGTTTTTTTCATTTGATTTTCCAAAGTTTTGGATCATTACGTCACAGCACCACTCTAGCCAATAACCCCCACCCTCTAAAATATTGTAATTATTTGAAATTTTTTAAAATTCTTGAAAAAGAGCCTACTTGATGGGTAAGAGTGTGGTTAGCTTATAAAATCCTCAGTTTAAAATCTACTTTCAATTCAATTTTTTTTAAATGTATGTGTCCATACCCTATTGCTTCACATAACCTTGTAAATGTAGTATCCTATAATATTTCTCATAAATTAGGAACTAGTTGTAGCATTATCTTGCCTCTTTCTCCACTTTAATCTTTATTGAAGCCAATACATCGACAAATTTGAGAATTTCAACCACTCTATTCAAAGATTATGTTTATAGTTGAACAAGTATTTTGAATAAATTAACTATTGTTTTGTATTAACTTATGCTAGACCAGTTTTGTTAACTGTTGAGTGTTTGGAAACTGTTAAGCCAGTTTGGCTTTCCTGTTGTTGCCAACACCCACGGCATTCAATTTGCCAGTGCTAGATTTCCAGCAGTGTAAATATTAATGAGGAAAATTTGTTGCGTTAGTGTTCATTTTGTTTCTAGTGTCTTTTCATATTCAGATCTCTTTATTTTAATATTATTGCCATTATTTAGAGTTTATATTAGCATTAATTATTATTATCTAAATATTATTTGTCTTACCGAAGGTAGTAGATCAAATGTTTTCGTAATTCATACTTGCTTGATACCCATATCAAGGAGTAAATGCATTGTCCTAACAAGTTGCTGTGTGTAGGTCGATTATTTTAACCAATTTTAAATAGCTGAAATGTCAGTAACTACCAGATCTTGGAATTAAGAAAAAAGTATTTAAAACTTCATGGATTTGAATCCGAACAACTGCTAGCCCATACCGCACAAAATTTCTGTCCCAAGAAATGATTCGGTGTCACTGGTGCAGATTTCACAACCTCCTATCAACACGTTCTACAATGATTTTGAACCCATACAAAATGAACTTATGAAATCGAATCCTTTGTTGCAATGGCGCGGGGAGTATCCACCCAGGTCCACATGTATCCATCCCATTCACAACCTCCTAATAGTGGACCTAAATCACAAGAAAACGCATAAAACTGTTTTTAAGGGATAAATATGTGTTGCATACTACCCAGCGATGTCATCACCCGAGTTTGGGAGTCCTTCAATTGATAGAAAAATCAAGGAGGAATTTTTGGTATAATCCGAATAATTCTCGTATAATTAGCTTGTATCATGGTGCTCTAGTGATCGTGGTATATAGTCTTTCTGTGCACCCCTGGGTAGCAGCTCTCGTTGAAATCAGTGGCCCAAAGAACACACGAAGCATTTTATGACTAACAGTATCCACTACATTGATAAATTGACCTTCCACTTGCATAAGTGCAGGTTTACGTACCTGTTGGTGGTAGATACTCTTTCTTCACCTCTGGGTGCACTGTCCCGTGGCCCACAAGAATCGCACTTTATGCTAACAGTATCTACATGATAAATTGACGTTCCACTTGCATAAGTGCACGTTTACGTACCTGTTCGTGGTAGGTGCACCCGTGGGTCGGAGCTGTCAATGAAATCCGTGGCCCACAAGGATACACTAAGCACTTTATGACCAACAGTATCCATTACATTATTAAATTGACCATCCACTTGTAAATGCGCGGGTTTACCCAACTGATAGTGGTAGATAGGCCTTCTATGGACCTGCGGGTAGTAGATCTCGTTGATAAAGCTGACCTCCCACTTACAGGAAATTGTAATGCTGAGGTTTTAATTACAAGGATTTGCCAGGTTATTGAAGTTACATTTTGCCCATCTTTGACTGACCCACGAACAGTAGTTGGTATATTTCTTTACTCCGTTAAAATATATTACCTGATTCAATTTTCATCCATTTTACATAACTTACCCCAACCTTTCAATGTGTTATAACCTCCTATATTGAATGCCAGAACCTAATGACATTTCTGGAAAGGTTTTGTTGGATATCTACCACTTGTATTCCAAATTCTGATCGCTATTTTTTACTGAGAAGGCATAGTGTAGTTGATTGTAGATATACCTGCGTCGTCCCCACCCGTGATTATAGAGACCCCATCGGGTTCCTCAAGAATATTATCAGAGCAACTAGCTAGCTTGCTATATTCCATGTTCACTCTCCTATACGTTCTACAATATTTCATTTAGTAGATTGGTTCGAATTTGTCTGAAAAAACAATATTTTCAGACACATCATGGAAAGTGCAACTCTAGATTCTGAAGTAGACGTTACTGTGATAGATCTTTCTGAATTTGAAAAGAGTGAGGTTTGAGCCACAATAATTTGTAGAGAACTGAATGACTAAATAGAAGTAATGTAACGCGGTTCAGATTTGGTTTCACCCACCATTTCCCAAGGGAGCAAAAGAAAAAGCTCATCTTTGCTGTGTTATGGAAGGTTACAGAAAAACTTTAAATGAGGGGGCTTGAATGCGGATCCTTTTCCTAAACGGACATACAAAGACAAGGACTCATGTCACCGGGTGTCTGAACCACCAGATAACAATTTTAACAAGGGCTGCAGTCTGCCAGCTTGTACTTATTAATCATTCAGTTCTCTACATATTATTGCGGTTCACACCTAGCTCTTCTAAATAAAGCAGTAGGTACCAACAGCCAATCGCTCTCTCACTGATATGCCATTTACAGTGGATGCACAATGAACACGAATCCCTCTGACATTCTTCAGTTTACCACACAAAGTAGCAAATCAACTAGGTTTACGAAGTTGCAGAATGCAAGTGAACTTTGTGAACTGGATTTGCTAACTGTCCACCACAAGTGACAGTGCACTTCATCCTAGTATCTTGCTGCTGATTGCTTGTGAACTGTTTGCAGATAATGCTCGTTTCGTGTAAACGGAACACTCTTGAATAAATTTTAAAACGCAAGTAGGGAACTAACTAAACAGTGTTGAGGCTGAGAGGTTAGGAATACACTGATAACAAAATAGTACACTCAAAAAGCGCTGTGAGCAACCAATAGGATTTGTGTTTGGTTTTTTCAAGCTCTCTGATTGGTCTATTGTGTATGCCTGCCTCAATTCAAACTGAAAATGCCCCTCTATATCCTACTTCATTGCGTTTCTATGGAGCAGGTGTTCATACCCGTTTATTCAGTTGCCTCTTTTGAACAGCATTCCATGCAGGGCCCTGGGAATGTCTACTTCACGCCTTGGTTCAAATAGGGTATGGTCAGTCTTGTAAACTATCTTCAATGGAGGGTTTTTCAGTTTGGAGGTGTACGCGCAATTAACAACTGCCCCTGCCCCTATCGTTGGATATTCATTATAAATCTTGAATTCTATCAAATTTTTTGAAGTTGAATTGAACTGCACATCTGCAGACTAGTAATCAGGAAATGCATGACGCTGTTACTAAACATACTAGCCCATAGGCTGAATTGCACCATTTTCTTTTATTGTGCCATAACATTTGTTACCTTAATCATTTTATTTTAACTTTCTTTTAATTAATAAGTTAATTATTTTTAAGACTGCAGTAAAAATATGGTAATATTATCAACAGCTGGGTAATATGGAATCAACTAACATTTAGGTGGCATATATTGCAGTACTAGTGACAACTAAAGTTTTACTGCCATCATGAAAAGGAGCACAAATAAAATTGCTAATTTCCTATTTGTCCATCTACCCAGCTCTCCATATTTTTTTCCGTATTTCTTGTCTTGCCCAAAGAATTGAATCGCTCTACCAAAGTGTGCATTATCTAGTTGTTGGTATTTAGCTTTATTCTTGTCCCACCAAATCAGCTGAGTTCTGGAAAGTGTTATTCGTGTTTTTTTTAAACTTGGCATTGCCTTAGCCATGATCACCAATTTATATGTTACTTTTATTGGTAGGTAGGTACCTACCTAGAATTTTTCTGTTTATCTCATTAACTATAGTTTCACTTGGTACGTTTTGTAGAAAGAAAAGAGTGCGAATTTATAAAATATCGTGACTTTATCGTATCCATATTGTTAAGATTTGATTATAGGACACCTTCTAATGACTGGTTCGTACTCTGATCAGAATCAATTAATATTTGTCTTCGATTTACGTGTTATAATAATCTTGTTTCCATTCTAATCAAACTCCATGATATTGTAATTGATGGTTGAACTTTGCATTATGCGAATATTTTAATTCCAATCCAGCGATCTGTGGCGATGATGCAATTGCAGTCATGTTTTAATAAAATTTTGTAACAATCATGCTGTTGTTTTATTGGTCATTCCTGAGTACCATCACAATGTACTGCAGTAGCACAGCATCCGTTTTCATCACAGAATGAAATAATTATATTCAATTGAATAGATGAAATACACACCCAGGTGACCAAATGACACTGACCATAAATTGTTCTACTATGATCTTCATTTATTTACTAACTACAAATTTTGAGATATCTAATACAATGGAAGCTGATACCTTTCCAAAAGTAGCTAGAATCGAGAAGTAGATATTGCTTTAATTCATGATTTCACAAATTCTGAATATGTCCCGAAAATCTGCAAGGATGATTATCATCATAGGCCACAGTTGATTCCAAGATTCTTCCTTCTGATCTCAATTCTAGAAAGTATCTCTGAAGTAAATTCAGACCGTTCATTCGCAGTAGAGTACAATTTTCAGTTCTGTAAGTCTAGTGGCCCAAAACCAAGCTAGAAACCATACAGAACATTTTTGCAAAACATTGGACATCACAAAGAAGATAAGGGACATGAGATTTTATTTCAGATTATTACAACAATGAATCTTGGTAATTTGTCATTTTTATTGGTGAAATATCGACCAATGTATTGTATTCCAACTAATTGTATACCACACCATGGGCAACCTTTTGTCTTCAGTATTGAAGAAACAGATCATCAGTACGGTTACGAATGGCACATTTCAATATTTATTGAGGAATTACATCATTCAAATAAACTAACTTAGTCAAGTTTATAATGTATGATTTAGAAGGAGAGGAATTTATGAGAGCAGCACATGAGCAGAAGTCCAAAAGAACTGAAATAATTGGCCGAGTTTTATTCTACATTGCTCGAGAAATATTGGGCACGAAAATGTGTAACGTTCAAATTCATGGCAATCAAACTTTTTTTTATTGATATTCTGCAATAAAAAATAAAAACATTCAATATTTTCCCCCTCAACAACTACTTTTATTGTGGAAGGCAGTAACGATTTTTGGGAGGCATTCATGAATTACTGTGGGTGTTATAAAACAACTCTCTACTTTTCAGTAAAGCACTATTCGAATCTTAAATCCACTACTCGCTTTCACTTGGAAACCCCAACTATTTAGGGTTCATTTTCAAGAGAAGAAATTATAATTTTTTCAAGAATTTACCGGTATCTCAACTTAAGAGTTCATTACTGGCTTTGCAGGAGGTGTTGAGTGAGACACTGAAAGGAGCACGATTTCTAACTTCTACTAGCGAACTAAACTAAGACTAGATGCCTGGCCTAACATTTTATCTGAGTAGAAGTAGCATTTGAAGGTCTACAAATTTTCGGTTTGTCTATAGTTCTTATGGTCGGTAGTTCTACCGTAAAATGGAAAAAATTACTTTTTAAAGGGAAAAAAAGAGCGTGAAGAAGCGATTTTAGGTATTGGAACATGAGGTATATTCGGAATCAACCTTGATCCCAGTACCCACCGATGAGCCCGTTCCGACTGTTGCATCAACCTGTCGTTGGTTGGTTATGGCGCTCTTTTTCAAACCTTCACTCCAAAGCATTCATCAGCGTTGGTCCTCGCAAGCGGCGTTTTTAGCAGTACCCGATGCTAATTCAGAGAAGCTGTATGGTTGTTTATCTGCAAGTTTGGTTGGTTGAATTTACCAATACAGAAGCCTCTGCTCACAGCTTACATATCAGCTGGTAATTACGTCCGTGACTGACATTCAGCAGATTCTCTTCCCCTGCAGGGATCAGAAGTGTTTGGAGAGAAGAAGTGGGAGTCTTCAATCACTATCTCACATTATTATTGTTCACTGTAATAAACGTTTAGGCCTTGGACGAACGAGTGGGTAGAGCTAGTGATAAATGAAATTCAAGTCGGTCAGTCAATGGTCGGTTTGGTCAGCATTCAATATTCCTTTGCTTGTACATATTGAACCAGCACGTGTTCTACTATTTTCTATCCTGGATAGGAAGTTGTAATTCAGAGAGCTGCTGAAGGAAATGGTAATGTCTTATACGTGATTGTATACTTTATTCATTCTAAAATTTGACAATAAAGTATGATAAACCTTTTGAAGAACATGAACATTAGGTTCCTATTTACATAAAATAAACGAGTAGTAGGTCCTTGAGACAAAGTACCTATCTTTCTCATTTCCATTTCGAATTAAGGTTGTAAAAAACCTGATAGGGTTTATGGTAATTTAAGGCAAGGATAGTACTGATAGGCAGGATGGATAGGTCTTAATGGAAACGATGTATAATAAACAAATAGATTTAAATATGTTTAATGTGATTTAGTTTCAAATTTACTCTAACACCGTTGATTAGATTTAAGAATTTTAAACAAAATAAACTCGCACTTTTTTACTTTAAATAATAAAACCATTCGAGTTCATACGTTTGTGAACAACAGAGGCACTGTATCACTCGTCCACCCCAAGAATTTTGGAATAAAGCTCGAACTCCCGCCTTGACACTTTACGTTTTATTGTTGTATGCAGAAAATGAATTTTACTTATCAGGGGGGATCCTCGTTGGAACCTCATCCGTTCAGGTATTTTCAATTCCATTTCAATTTCCCAGGTGGATTGCAGTTCATTTGACTGTTTTCATTTGCCAAAGTCCATCGTTGAGGTAGTGGCAGTTTTCCACTCCCACGCCTTTATTTACTTTGCTGATGTCCTCAGTTGACATTGCCGTGAGTCCTATAGCCAGAGCGTGTTGTTTTCCTGGAAAAAGAAGTTTGAATTGATCAAATGGATATCATGGTACAAAACGTGAGAAGACACTTGTTGAAAAGTAATTCATGCATCATAGAGACATCTCTAGAAGAGAGAGAAAATTCAACAGGTTTCTAGCCCTCCTAGACTAGAACTGGGGTCGATTAAAAAAAAAAAAATGATATATTATTAAATGTGAAAATTTCGAAATATGTTTCAAAACTAGACCAATCCTCTCTCTTGATTGAACAGCTAGAAACAAAAAAACGATGATATATTATTAAACGTGAAAATCAAAATATGTTTCAAAACTATTGATTGAACATCAGTAAAACTGAAAGTTTTGAAATGAGTGTGATTATTAAACCAAACCTTAACTGAACAGAAAAATTATTACAAGAATCAGGCAAGAATTTTAACTAGAGCAGCAATTAAAACGTTTTTCGGCCTTAGCCTCTTTTCCTTCGGAAATTCGAAATTTCTTAAGGCGCGTCCACACCTGTAACAAACTGGCGTTCCGTAACACAGAACTGTACCACCATTCCGAACAAATGCCATCCAAACATTTCGGCGTTCTGTAACATCGTACTGTAACAAATTTGTTACAGGAGGGCGATCAGTCCACGAGGAGCGTTCTTTTCAGTTTGTCCTTGAGCCATGGCGACCTCACCGCAGCAAGTGGCAGTAGCCGCGTACATTTTCATTAATCATGTAATTAATAAAAACAAACCACGCCGTTGGTGGATTTCAAACTATAGTATCATCTTTTTCCCACTCCATACCTGGTTAGTTTAAAAAAATCACCCACTGCACGTCAAAGAAACGAAAAACAATCGAAATACAAGAACGCGACAACCCCGTGATTTACAAAATGATGCAGGATTGTAGGACAGAGTAGACTGGATGTGTTGTGGCCCTTCCTCCCACCCTAATTTAAGACACACACCATACTCGATACATGCCAGATATCTGGTACAGGAATGAGTAATTAATGATCGATGACCAATGCACTCTATTAGCAATTTGTGGAACTAATTAGTTCAACTCTCTAGCAACAGATTCGTTGACTGTAATCGATCACATGACTGAATAGATCACTAGGCGAACTTGGAGCCTGTCCACACGTGTTTGGCCCCGTTCCGAGCATCCCTTTGATGCGACGGGGAAAAACCGCCAACCGAGCGATCAAGGCCTGTTCTGTTCTTTTCTTTGATCTCATGCTGCCCTGAACCTCTCGTTTGTTACAGAACGGAGGAACGGAACGCCAGTTTGTTACAGGTGTGGATGCGCCTTTAGGTTCATAGGGCAACTAGAGTAGAATTGGGATCGAATTGAAATATAATCACAAAAATCGGTCAAGAAGCAGGGCAGCGTTGACAAAATTCAACACATACGCATATAACACACTTTTTTGTGTGTAAACTCCTCAAAGGCGGAGGCACATCATTAAATCAAATAAAAGTAGGGAGGGCGGCCAGATTACCCTACGCAAGCTCTTAGGGTTTGGGAAATTGAGATAGATAGAGGAGGGATGAATGAAAGTGACCCTGCAGAATGACCACCAGTTTAAGTAAGAGCCCCAAATAACGCAGGTGGTGATACCACAAAGTACTCCTGACAAGATGAGGAGCTTGAGTAACTAATTTGCACTTTGCTTGCACCACACCCCTCACCACGATTTGGACGGCAGCCACAACATTGATGCTATTAGGTACCACTATCCTTTTAGCTCACATCCAGTTTGCTGCAGGTTATTCCTCTCTATTTATTTATCCCAGCCCTCTAGGGCCCACTTTCACGAAACTGGCTCTAACGTGGTATTAGTTAATCAGCTCGTTACACTTATGTCCAGGCGTTAAGAGTTAAAGAGGAAGCGTTAGTTGTTTGTCTTTCACCATGTGTTTCCTTCGTTAAATGAGCAGTATGTTAGTTGGCAGCAGCCTAACAGAACAGTGTTGCCAAAAATCGAAGGTTGTGTCCAACATCGAAGAACCAGGACACAAAACATTGCGGTACAATGACAGACTCCCGCTTGAAGGCTTCAACAGGTGATTGTTGTTTGTTGTGAAAGTGAAGTGTCCATTCCATTCCTTCGTTTGGAATTATTTCGGGTGCTGAGGTGGACACCCAGTGGGCAATGCAATTGGCAGTGGGCTCACTGGCTCCCGAGAAATCAGCAGCTGCCGGCTGGGTGCAACCTGTTGCATAAAACCTGCATCCCAACAGGAACAGGTTCATGGGGGACACCGCCTAATTCCTGCGACGAAGAATCTGTTTGACAAACTAGGAATGGAGAAAAAAATTATTGAAGAAACCGCTCTGCTATCGGGCCTGCATGATGACCAAAGAGATCTGACATCTACCTATTGCCCAATGGGGAAGTTGCATTTCTTTCCATGAAAAACAATAATTTTTTGGTTGTTTATGAGTTTTAGTAACATTTTTTCCATGAAAATCGATAGATTCTAAATAAGAGGAATTAAGAACAGAAGAGGAAAGTGAGAGGAAGTATGACATCTTGTTGGAATAAACTGCTAAAATCATGTCAAGCCGCTAGTGTTTACCCGTGGAAATATTTGGTCTCACCAAATATTTTTGATTGCTCCTCATTTGAATTCTGTCTCTTTGTTCCTGCCCTGGTAAAGTCAGGACGTTTGCCAACCCTGCCAGTGCATGAATATTTTCAATCCAAGTCTTACTCTAATTCGCCTCTGCTGATCAAAATTAAGGAGTCACTAAGGACAAAATTCAGTTTTGGATTGGCGGTTGCCTGATTGTAAAATATATGTCTACTGAGACGAATTCGAACTTTTCGATAAATATTCATACAAATAAAAAGTTCATGGCAAATCCAGCAAATGGAAAAGCCCAGTCATAAGTAAACCGAAAACAGATGTTTAAAACAAAATCTATTTTCGCACCTCCAGACGATTGGTCTCTTCTCAAAATCGTGTAGGTAATTAAAAAGCTGAGTTCTCGCTGAACAATTGAATACGCTTGCGCAAGCACATACGACATATTGATCCAAAGCCAATGAAATAAACACTATCCAAATTAGTCCGCCAAATTCTGAAGATTTCATCAAAATTTGATAAAAACTTAGTATGTTGTGAACGTTAAAAGGGATTGGTGCAAACACAGAATAAAATTGGTCAGCAAGTTCTGAAACTCAAGAAGCAAGTGGACAAGTTAAATTATTAGTTCCCGTGAATCTGGGAACTGTGACTGAGAGGAATAATCATTATTTCAGCAGTGTGCGCAGCTCTACTTCTCAAGAGGTTAGTAAATTGTTACTACAACAATCTAAGAAAGAAATGTACTATCCCAATAAAATGGTTTGGAACAGTGTAAATTTACCTTCAGCCATGATAGCGACAATCGTACCCTTTGGGGCCTCAGTCATTTTAGCTCCGGGCGACGTGAGTCCAGGACACATTATATTGGCACCGCTCAAAACGAATTTTATAGCACCTGAAATTAGGAAAATATATCAACACCCTGGAAATGCGTCAAAGGTTATACTCATATCAAATCTAGATTAACTGAAAAGAACGAATGAACATTACATTTACTAGAACATTCATGCACCAGAGGTAATAGAAGCTGTTAGATAATAAATATACTATTGTTTTGTTTTTTGTTTGAAAAGGCACGTGCCAGTAGCGTGATGCTCTAGGGAAACTATGATAAAAGCATTTCTCTAAGGGCAATCCTGAAAGAACCACTTTCGTCTGACTGCTCAAATCGACGACTTCAACTATTCTGACCGGTTATTACATTCGTGAACACGCCTTTAACGATCTTCAAGTAGATACGGACGTTTCATGGATGAGTTACTACAAAAGTAATCATGTAACAAACCAAATCGCTTGTAAAGAAGTCGTGGAAATCGATTGTAACGAAGAACTGGGTAGTTGATGCAATGAATAATTAAACAAAAGGTACAAGTCGTTTATTCTCGAGGAGCCTCATTGTGGCATGGAATGATATTGGAGCAATGATGCAGAACGCGTAAGGAAACTGTAAAAGAACACATTATGATCGAAACATCGGATACAATTTGCATCATACAAGGAAAGGACTGCTTGGTGATCTGACATACCACAGTTTATGAACCCCTAAGGGAGGCATTGTTCAATAACAACAATATTCTCCATCAATGGTCTTGTCTTTCCAATTTGCAGCGGCAAAAAAAGAAAGTAGGCAGAAATTTGGGTCGTATTTGATACATTTTTTATTCTACGAGTGCACTCAGTCGAGTAACTCTCAGCATCTCACATGTCAGCAACTGCTATTTTGGCTAAGGCGTACAGACAAAATGGGTATAAAAAACCATTTAATGGTTTCGTCATAAAGGGTTCGTCTTGTCTGGGTTGGGAGCTGAGTTGTTCTCAAAACCTGTAGCATCTACTTACTTGCAATGGGTGAGAAACAGTGAAGTGCATAAGAATTTCATGGTCAGGGTCGCCAAACGTCCTGATTTTATCAGAACGGTCCTGATTTCGGCCAATAAGTCCTGCACTAAGACCTAAGTACTCTAATGTCCCGCTTTTATAAAACCATAGAAATTAAACATTTAGAATTAGCAACTTTTTTTCCATGAATGTAAGTTGAGCAGGAAGATGAGAACTGCAGAACCTAGCTCTTCTAATCTCGTTCGTGTGATTATTGTTGTTTTTTGTCATATGAATCTGAAATGGACAGATGCAAGAAACTGCCCCAAATTCGATCGCACCTACTGCCAAAGCTGACCTCTGTGTTAGTCTTTGGTAGGCTTACTGTGAGGAAGCAGCTCGAGTTAGAGAGTGAAGTTAGCTCTGCTGTGCACTATCGGCTCTGCTTTCCACCTGCCGTCCCAAGTGCCTAACTTCATGCACCAGCAGGGTTGCCCGATTTTATTAGAAGAGTCCTGATTTTGGGCTATAAGTCCTATACCCTGATCTAAGTTGTACCAGGACGTTAAGTGTCCTAATTTTATAATACAATAGAAATCAAATATTTAGAATTAGGTATTTTCAACACCTAATTACCAAGCTTTCCACACAGTCACTACAGGGCTATAATGAGTCCCTAGAGGAGCAAAGTGAACTCGTGAAGTCCAATTCCAGGTCCCCCCACTGCACCATTATTGGTTTTCAGGATACATGAGTATACAATTTATACATTTAATGTAAATACAGGGTAGGATTCGAAAGTAATGAGCCTCACATTATACTGACGCGTGCGCATCCTGCAGCACGCTCCGCTTTTTAGCGACGGTAGTGGTGGGTTTTGGCATCACAGCCCAATGCAAGTCATTTGCCTCACAGCTTTTGGAGCGGTAGCATCGGCCTAAACAGTAGCCCGTACACGGTGGTGTGTGACACAGCAAATGGAAAGTTTAGAGCAACGCTACACGATCAAATTTTGCTTCCGATTGCGTAAGTCTCCTTCCAAAACGTCAGAATCGCCTTTGCACACTTGCATCAGTTCTTCGAATCGGAGCACTCGGTTCTGTTTCTGTTCTTCAGTCAAAATTCTCGGCACAAGTTTTGCACAGACTTTCCACATGTGCAAGTCCTCGACAATAATGCGTTGCACCGTTATCTCTGATAAGTCCAGGGCTTCTGCTACTTGGTGGAGACTCAAACGCCAGTCCGTGTTCAAAAATTCACGCCCTCGCTGCACATTCACGTCAGTACGGGCTGACAATGGGCGTCCAGACCTGGGTTCGTCGGTCACCTGTTTTCAGCCCTCACGAAACGCTTAGTGCCATTTTTTGACTTGCGAATAGGACAGAAACTCCAGGCCAAACGCCTGTTGAAGCATTGCAAACGTTTTGGAAGGAGACTTACCCAACTGTGTACGGCTACTGTTTAGGCCGATGCTACCGCTCTGAAAGCTGGGAGGCAAATGACTCGCGTTGGGCTGTGATGTCAAAACCCACTACTACCGTCTCTATAAAGTGGAGCGCACTGCAGGGTGCGCAAGCGTCAGTATAACGTGAGGCTCATTACTTTTGAATCCTACCCTGTATATGGGCAAATTAATGAAAACGTGTTAGGAAAGTCACTAGCTGGTGAAATGAATGCTACACTGAAGTCACAACAGGAGCTTCGATTGTACTTACTGCCAAAGCTGACCTGTGGGCTACACTTTGGTAGTCTTACTGGTTCTGCTCAAGGTAGAACCGTGATGCTTGCTTTGATGTGAACTATAGGCTTTATACCTGGTGCCCCAAGCGATTAAATTCATGCACCGGCAGGGTTGTCAGGTGTTTTATCAGAACAGTCCAGACCGACCTAAACTTCATACGTTGTTTAATTAGCTAACCCCACTTCTTACTGCAGAAAATCTTCCCTAATGAAAAAGTTTGTGACTCACTTCCATTCCTGGGCAAGCTCCCTCAACCGTTTTCTTACGTAATTCAATAACAAATGGGCTCTAGAAGGTAGTAGCCTCCCATACGTAGGTCCTCCACATCAAGATATGAATAAGTATAAGAGCTTGTCACTATCAGAAGTCAACGGCTCTGATGTTTATCCGAAAAATGATCGGGTGAACTATCACCCCTGAGGTGAAAGGAGCCAGTAAGTTCGAGCAGTAGTTCACATGGAGACCCCGAGTGAAACATTTCTATCTGTGTATCAAATCGCGTTTTCATCAAATCCAGAATAATCCCCTACAATCATCGAGGTGAGGTAATTTTTCTACGATTCCGTAGTTGTAGACGTACAGAAGGAGATAGCTGGGCCTTTTAATTAAGGCGACTAACCCTTTTCAGAATAAATGAAATAATATTCTCACCCATACAGTATTTCTTTTCATAAAAAACACCCAGTCAGGAGATATAATTTGTTGCCGTTGTAGTACACCGCAACAAGCTGGTCTAACTGACCTACATATTGGAACATAAATTAAGAACTAAATTTCAGTTTTTCGACTGAACTAATAATAAAAGATTGGTACCTTTATCTACTTGCTCCTGTGTCAAGATAAAAGGGTATTTATGAAGCAGTCTCAACGTGGGCATCCATGGTCCTTCCCTCTGCCTGAAGAACAGCAGCTCGCCACCACCGTTCACAATAATCTCGATGTGATCGTGACATTTGAGCATACGGAAATTGTCTTTTTTAGGTAAAATGGCATCAATGTACTCTTCGATACTCGGGAATTGCTCCAAAAGTTTATTTCTGATCCCTTTTTGAACTGACGATTTGAGCTGCTGGCTGCAGGAGATCGACTCCTTCTCGTCGAACTTTTTGAACATTTCCTGAGCTTAGGTGATTGAAAATTTAAGACTACCTGGTCTTAAGTGAACAAAAAATTGACTACGATATTTCACTAAATTGATACACTTAATTAAAACTAACGAAACTCGATGAACAAGCGAGGTCCGGCAGGCCAGTTGATAAGTCTTGGGAATTCGTAATTCTAACCTGCTGTTTTGAAGCCTTCCTTCATAGTTCACTGCTACAGTTTGATTTGCCCAGAGTCATGGAAGCATGGAACAGAAGAAAATTGTGTACTCGTGTCTCAACAACTGTTGAGAAATTTACGGTTTTTGTTGAATGTGGTTCCAAACAAACAAGATCGAGCGCTAAACAGCCGGTCCCCTGAAAAAAGTATTGTTGACATAATTTGTCCCTTGTCGGTACCTTAGGTCCCCCCTTTTTGCTTCACGATTTTTTCCCTGCACCACCAATCAAACCTTTTTAAAACTGAAAATATCAATATTTAATCATTGATTTTATTTAAAAAACAAGAACAAACAATAAAAATGGATAAGTAAACCAAAAATGGTAGCTCAAGAAAACCTAACTGTCATTCATAGGGGTAAGGTCCTTATTTGTGTGCTGCTCTATCTCTCTCTACCCTAAAAAGTTTCATGTTTGTTGTCTCATTAAAAAGACGAGGAAGAAGAAGAACTCACCAGAAATTAAAATGGTGGCAACTCGAAAACATGGGTTCATTTTTGTTTTTTGAATAACGCATGATTGCTCACGTCATTGTGAGGTTTCGGGGGTCACTTTTAGGTTCAGAAAAAGGGATTATTTGCTAACAGTGAATTTTTAAGTATCTGAAACCTATATCAGACGGGTTTGAGTCCAAAATGACTTAAAATGACATCCTACTTGCCTATGTCACTAAAAACAACGTTTATGGCTCTCAGCCTCTACTCATCTGAAGGGATGTTAGTAGCTGGAAATTAGGGCTAACTAAACCCCAATTGAAGTCCATGTGTGAAAGGAAGGATTCCTTACACCAATTTTAAGGCTTTTCAAGGCCCATATGGCAGAGAGACATTGTAGATTTTGTATCATGCACCTTGAAACGTTATACAAATATACAAATACAGTTGTACAAATTTTATGCTCAATGATTATAGAGGCTAATTATTGACAATAATCAACCCACACACTAATCCCTTCAATTTGGAAATAAATATTCAAAATTGCCTCTGTTTGTAAGTGAATTTTTTGCTGTAAAACCCATAATGATAAAAAATTGTCCATATTATTTTTATAAATTGTTCAGCAAGAACTCAGCTTTCCAAATACTTACACACTTATGAACTTTCTGAATGTTGTAATAGTTGATCGTTTCCAGGCTGTCATCTATAGCACGTTTTTTGTCAAAGTTTCTAGACGACTGTCTCTGCAGTCTTTAGTACAACTTATTGAATTTGTTCTGTTGATTGTAAAACCCAATTTTATAGCAGTGAAACGAAATCCTAGCTAACAAATTTCGGCAGTTGCCGTCTGGAAACAGCCTCTACAGCGTTATGATCTAGGATAGTGTTCTGCAAGATGAGAGACACATTTTTTAGATTGCCCCCAAAAAACTGTAGTGATAGAAAAGCGAGCATTGATGCATGTGCATGTCGGAATAAGTTCTCCCCATAAATATTCATTATCCAATGTTTCTTAAATGATGATATTAAATCCTAGTACTATCCTAGTTTAGAGACCTTGATGAGCAGACAAATGGAACATTTTAAAGTCAGAAACATCTTACAACCAGGGTCGGATCTATACATTTTGGGCCCCCCTGCAAAATCTATCCTGGGCCCCCTTAACAGTACGCATGGAATAGCTTGGTTATTATTAGATGGTTGTTATCACATCTCCAACATAACTTTTGTAGCTAATATGCCTAGTGGATGTAGGTTAATGTAATACAAGCATTGTTACGCACACAAGCGAGATTGAATATAGAATCGGCAATAAGTCGATTTTTTCAGTAACGAGATTCTTTCATTTTTGCGGCAGAGGTTAGGGTTTCGCGATTCCTAGTTCTGGCCCTGCTTATAACTCAACTCAAACTCATTGATTGATTGGATGGATTAAAAAAAAACACAAGAAATAATGTAACTCCAAGTGAAAAAAGGAAGTTCTGCCAGAATTCGGTGCAAGGTTTTGCTGCCCAGCCTACCAGTGGAATCAGTAACATGCTTTTCCACTTGTGCAGAAAAAATCCCAGTATTGCACCCATTAGTCAACACGTTTTAAAAAGAACTATTTAGTTATTTCCAATTACAATGTCCAATTTCCAATGATGATAAAACTTCCATTGATGTGATGAGAAGATAACTTGAACAAATCTTCTTAAACTTTAAGATGGAGGGAAATTAAAAACAACCGGTTTGGGTAAAGAGTATAATGTTAATTTAAAACTTGCAATACAATGAGCTTATTATCATAATTGCAAAATAGTATACTACAAGACGGACTAGAACTATAAAAATATCTTCATATAGTAGGAGCATGGAAACAGTAATTAGTTTAAAAATGAAATAGAATTTGCTACTTGTCTAGTTGTATCTGACAAATCATCTCATAATCCAATTTTTTCATCACAAATGAATTCATAATATAAAAGTATCTTTGAACTCTTATCAGTAAAACAAAAGGACAAACCATACCTATTCTTGTTACAAGGGTCAGCAGCTGAGTTTTCAGTCCTTGGGAGCAGTCCGCGTCCTCAGAGATTTTTTGATTTCATTTTTATACAAATTTACTAAAACAAGAGAAGAAAATTACGCTACAGATGTCTAAATTGTATAAGGCAGGCACGAGTAATATCACAATAAATTGTTGAAATTTACCTATACGAGTGAAATGCAAGCTTTTTTCTCTTCTGAGATATTAAAGTTAAACGGTCAAAAACTAGAAAAAAGTGTCAGAAAGAAGGTGATAATTAAAATATCTGACGATCGGTAGACATCTGTATACGACACATAGAGGCTGGTGTTAGAACGATTGGACGATCGACGTTAGGACGATGGGGTTCAAATTCCCAATGGATCTGACATTTCTTTGGAGTGGTGAATGAAGACCAAAAGTCGATGTGTACCGATCGTCTTATGGATTCAAATTTATTCAAAAATTTAAAACTCAAAAGCAACTCATTGAATTGTGGGCATTTTTCCATAGATATTACCGATGTAATTTGGGTAATGAGGGTGAACGTATAACTAATCGTACTTAATTCTAATTTTAAAAAGGTTGAGAATTCCTCTAAGAAAAGTCTTAAACGTTTTGTTGAGCAAAGAGAATGAAATGACATGTCACATTAAAGAATGTAATGCATCGCATTAACGAAAATTTTAATGAAAGCGAGAAAAGATAAGAATAGTTTTGAAGAGAGTGGAGCAGAACAGATTGGGTGAAAATTGTATCCAGCCAGTGACGTACAGAATAGGGACAACGGCAGACGTATTATTTCAATGGGAACGAAATATATATACCACAACAGGAGGGGGGGGGGGGTTGTTGATAACATAAATAAAAAACAGTTTATTGACGTAAATATCCGATTCTCAGTTAAGAGCACGAGGATCTTAGAGGAACATTTTAAATGGAGAGAGAGAGATTCGGTCAAAGACATTTAGTAGAGGGTTCAATAGAGGTGAGAAAATCTGGAGTTTGTTTGGTTTATCATTGTCAAAATAAAATACCTCCCTAATAGGTTTGTTCCAACGACGGCAGTGCCATTCAATGGCTGTCCACAAAAGTGCACGACCTTCTAGATTACTGTCGGAACATCCACTTAACATAACCTCACTATTGCAGCATGGTAGTTTTTGCTGTGTTCCCTTCACAGTTGGGCAATAGGTTTCAATCACCAAAGGTTTCCTTACGCAAATAACCCCTGTTGCTTTGTTAAGTAAAGAATTTTGTTCCGTGCAGGTACCTACTACCGTTGAAGAGGTTCAAGTTGATTCATTAGCCCCACCATCTTCAGGGACATTAGAAGACAAAAGTCAAGAGTTTGGATTTGCCGAGGTTTTAATGATTGTTAGCAGCATAACAGGCGGCTGTCTCTGTCAATTGTCCCCAAACTGCAAAATGCAATCCTTTGTGATGACCAACGCCCGCAACGCAGTTTCACCTCCTCAGTTCTCCAGTTAAAACACTGTTACAACGAACTTTCTAGAACGAAACGTATTTCCGGAAAAAACTGCACAGTCTACAGTTATGCACTGACATTGGAGAGATGTTCAGCTGAGGAAATTCTTGCGAAAAGAAAAGTTTAACGTATTCATCTCAGTAGCCAAATGGTTAATTCGGCACTGGAGCTTTTCTTTCGTAACATATCAGATTGAGTTGTCTCAAGGTATCTACAATTTTAACCGTAACAACTGGTTACAATGGTGTAGTTGGCGAGCAAACGATGAGTCCAAAGTTGCGCCCTTACTGTATAATAGCCAATTCTGCCAATAACTACTTATATTTTGTCCCTGGGGGATGTTACGACAGGAAAACTCTTAGTAGAAGAGAACTTGAACTCTTGAGAACAACTTGAAATCAATCCAGCGCTTGACTGGGGAGGACTACAAAGTTGTGGAAATGCCGATGAGGGCATCAGCCTGCAGGGAGGAGAGGAGTGTGACCAGCAATCACCCCTACTTTCGAAAATGACCGCTGCGAGGTGCTCTACAGTTAGTTCTGGAACCACCCCAAAGAGGCCGCCACAAACCAGCCAAAAACCTACCCGCTCAGGCCCCCACTCTAGGGTTTTCAAGAAGGGGAAGGTCTGAAGACCGAGGTTTCCAGATGATATGTTGTTGTTGTGAAGATCTCGATCTGATTCAAACGCCATTACCCTCGAGGTGGGCTGAACTTTGTATTTGTACGGTGGTACGGTGTGTACTTAGCTTTCGAGCGTGTTGTAGTGGTTCGTCAGCGTGAAATCTAACGGTACTCTGCGTAGTGGAAATCCTGCTCAGCTGAAATGGCTGAGCCGGGATCTGGGAAAAATATGTGTTTAAAAAAATGTTGAAAAATATGTCTGGCGCAACTGTGACACAGCTCCATCGGCACTATGCCCACCATTTGGCCCCAGCCAGTAGAGGCCATCCAATTGATAGGATCAGTCAAAAGAGATCCACTTCTTGTTCTGAGCCACCAGTACCACTACAAAAACCACAATCTGCTCAACTTGAAATCAATCCCGCGCTTGACTGGGGAGGACCTACAAAGTTGCGGAAATGCCGATGAGGGCATCAGCCTGCAGGGAGGAGAGAAGTGTGACCAGCAATCACCCCTACTTTCGAAAATAACCGCTGCGAGGTGCTCTGCAGTTAGTTCTGGAACCACCCCAAAGAGACCGCCACAAACCAGCCAAAAACCTACCCACTCAGGCCCCCACTCTAGGGTTTTCAAGAAGGGGGAGGTCTGGAGACCGAGGTTTCCAGATGATATGTTGTTGTTGTGAAGATCTCGATCTGATTCAAACGCCATTACCCTCGAGGTGGGCTGAACTTTGTATTTGTACGGTGGTAAGGTGTGTGCATAGCTTTTGAGCGTGTAGTAGTGGTACGTAGTGAACTGTATAACTTCTGTGTCTGTGTCATTGTTTACTTCGTGTAGAGACTTTAAGGATTCAACTTACAGCCAATATAACTAAAGCCAAATTTTGTATTCCTTTTAACTTTATCTTTCTAGTCGTGGGTAGAATTTTTGCATATATTTTGTTTGTAACTTCGCTTTGGTTATTCTTACTGTAAACACAGCCAAGTCAAAAGTTACCCATCGCTTTTCCCCCAGAAACTTGTCGCTCTGCCAATTATTTGCTACCTTTGAATGTTTTTTTTTTTTTATGAGACTTTTGTATTATATTCCTGTTCGAAATTGCTGTTTTTCTCAGCAAACTCCTTGACCAAGATTACAGTATCTATAGTTGTGATTAAATCAGCTGGTTACAACTCTTACATCCTCTATTTATTCCATAAATTTCCCTTGATCCACACCCTGAATGACTGTGTTACTATCGACTTGAGAATCTTATGAACACATTATAAAAACTATTATTGACTGCAGCACCACGCTCATGCACATGCCTCCTTAGCAAACATAAATCTGAGAACTTTTACCAATGATAATGCAAAACATTCTTGCATGAGGACCATACATATCTCCTTCAACGTTTGAGATGGTTCGGGGGGGGGGGGGGGGTCAATATCCACACACCTCATACACAAAGACAATACAATCTAAAAGCTCGGCACCCTAAAATGAGTTCGACCCCACAGGAATTTGAAACACCATTCAAATGAGATTATCAAATATTCCGCAAAAGAAACTTTTCCGTTCCAACCTACCAAGTAGTAAGAAGGGATGTACCTACATGAACCCGTAGTTTCGCTGAACAATTAATGAAAAAAATCAAACAAGATTGTGCAATATGAAAAAATAGAAACCAAAAGAATAAATTAATCACTAAATAAAGATTAGCATATGTATCTGAACTAAAAGTATGTGCGTGGAGTGAATTATCGAAAATAGATCAAAAATATTCATCGTGGCGTTTCCATTTTAGCCTTTTTGTCTACTGCAAATGTATGTACTTCCAAGTAATGTACTATGAAGTCGCGATATTTTATCGTCTTCGGACCGCATAGTAAATTCCTCCAGCGATTATTATCGAGCACACAACGATCGCGCCAAGTACCTGAAAGCCAAAGAAGGCTTTGAAGTGGTAGAACATCCCTGGGAAGGAATTTTTGAAGGAAGGTCTTTGTTGAACTCTTTCGAAGTAGTCGTGAACCTAAAATTGAAATAAACAGTCAAAAATTGATTAATTTCTAGTGCGGGCCGAGCCCAATTACATGTTGAAACGTAAGCAGCAACGTATCAGAACAATAGGTACATGAAAATTGTACAAATTAATTTTGGTTCATTTTTCAATAATAAACCATTGTAATCGCTCTTGAAAAAACGTTTTCTAACCCCCCCCCTCTGAAAATTTCTCGGTTTACGTTTCAAAGGGTGTAGAATCCAAATCTGCAATAAACATTTTTCCGTCCGTCCGCCGTACGCACGAATTTAAATCAGCGGACAAGATTTGAAAATAGGATTATTTTTGGTGAGTCTTTTTCTCCCCCCGTTTAGACCTTGACCCTTCAAAACCACCTGGGCATCTTAATATTAGTAAAATGTAAGTCTCTATAGGGTTTTGACTCAGAGGTAAATACTTCCCAATCTTTGCATCTAACTTTCAGCGAAGACCTTTCCCAATGGACTTGTAGCATAACTCATGAATGTTGTGTCATTTTACACAAAAACTCGAAGAAACGTCATTATTTGGTGGATAGGGGTGTAGAGAATGGCTGATCCAGTACCAGATGTCTGGTCACCAAGGCGTTAGTTGCCACCAAAACTCGAGACAGTGTTTGAATTGTAGTTCTCGACTTGATGACAGTCAAATATAACTGTTCCAGTGATAATTGCACTACGTTCGTCTAGTTAATATAAGGGGTCAGATCTAAAACTAGCTCGATATAAACCGTAGACTCAACGTTAACACCGACTCGAATGAGCTTTGAAAGATTTGAATCAGATCAATGTTGAGATGGCTAGGTGCCTTCGTAGGCCAAAGTCTGAAGGGTTAGTGTGCTAAACGCCATAAAGCAGAATTGTCAACGAAAAATCTTTCTTTCTATTTATTAAAACGTCATTTTCTTCTTCAATTAGTGAAGTAAACTCAGAATTAATTATACCGTTGGAAAGCTGAGATTCTGGGCTACTTTCCCTTGTTAATTGCTAGACAATAGAGTACACAGGTAAAAACGCTGATTTATTATTTCTATATTGGAATAACTGTTGTACGTAAATCTCCAATCTTTGTACATTAGGCATCTATTTTCTTTTAAATTTCCTTCTTTAATTGTTGCTTTTAAAAAGCTCCTAGACAGAGTTTGAATTCCAGATGGAACGACGATGGGAAGTTTTAGTAACAAAAGAATTTTATTCACCAACCTGAGGCCGACCATCCTTGGCGAACAAATGGTCTGACAGGCCGACAATATCGAGGCGGTAGAGAAGAGTTGTGAGCGAGACGTCCGCAGTTGTGAAGTCTTTGTGAATCAGCCAATCCGTCGGCTCTGTAACAATGTGATTTAAACAGCGAATAGGTAACGAATAGGATAGGACTTGTGAAATATTATGGTGACTGATGATGACATTGGTCCTATTTGAATCACAAAACAACAACCTAGGCCACTATTATTTCGTGTTTCAACTAAATGTAAAAGCAGATTCATGTTTGTACTCTATACAGTTTCTCCCCCCCCCCCCCCCCCAGCCATAGTGGCTTGTAAAAATCTTGCGGGGTAAAACTAAACCCAAAACGGAGCAAAAAGCCGATAACCATATGATTTTTTTCAATAGTTTTTCTTTTATCATTAAATGAATAACAAGAGTACAACCCAGTTCTTAGCGACCGTAACGACCCGGCAGTCCCCCCCCCCCCGGTCAATACTCTTTCAACTAACCTCTGGGTGGGCTCCTTCTGCCCTTTGTTATCCCGGCATCACCACTTTTCCGTCTGCCCGAGGGGGTCATTCGTGTACCTGCCACCTTGGTAAGCACTAGCCTCTCTGGTGCTCTGGTTGAATCTACAGATTTTTCCAGGGAGTTGGTTAGGCTTAGTAAGTACCGTTTATGAACACAGAATGCGCTCACGTAAACCCTTGTTAGCCCCCCCCCCCCCCCCCCCCCGCCGAAAGGTTCGATTCAAAGTGAGAATATACTTGAGATACTATGTTGCTATAGTTGAAATTCCTTATTTTTCCGCTAGATGTTTAATTGTTTCGGAAAAAGGTTTAATTATTGTGGAAAAAAGTTTAATTCAACTGGAAAATTTGATTGAACCCAGTAGAACAAAATTCTTCAAACGTACGTTGTCTGCCGTTTTTCAACTGTTCTTCGACGGCATCCAGGGTCATACCGACTTGGCCCATCAGCTCGTCGAACTTCTCTTTGTTGGTGACCGTGGCGTAGGTTTTGTTGAACTCGTCCGCTTTCTTCAGCAGCACCTCTTTGACGGAGTCGGGTTTCGATTGAGCGATCGCTCTCAAGTTATCTCCAGTCTTCTCGAAATTGGCTGCAACATAATGGAAATATAATGCACATGCAGACAGACAAGTCTACTGGAAATATGATGTGGTGTGGGGGACTTTTCAGGGGTCTGCAATAGGTTTCCAACAAGTTATAACCCCCATTGTCAAAATTGTTATTTGTGGAGGAGAAATGAAGTTCACTCTTTTGCTGCAGATGCTCGTTTATTGCAGATGCACTGCACTAAATTTACCCAAGCAGAATGTTCCATATAACGGTAGCAAATTCCAAAATCTATTAATAATATTTCACCGGTCCATCCGCCAATTTTTATTGTTTTTCAAAATAATGGACATTTATTATAAGGGCCCTTCTTTGAGCTTTGAATAAGATTTGACCTTCAGACATTGGACCTTTGGTAGTTTTGCAACATTTTATGACTAATGTCGAGACTATATCTACGTATTGTCATCATCTATGAGTCATGTTGATAGACTCAGTTAGTTGCGGACTGAAATTAATGCGATTGTGCGCATATCAAACATTAACCTTCTCAGAACTGTTGTTATCATGGAATGACGTTTTAAAACATGGCTGTCAAGAGGCGCGTCACATCAAGAGCAACTTAATATTATTTGAAGCTGGATGTTACAGAACATTGGGGATAGATAAATAATTTTTGTATTATATATATGAATACAGAGTGGACTGGAAGAGTGGACATCCTTCTGGGGACTTTGTTTTTACTGACGTAGGCAAGTGGGGTGCCATTTTTTTAGTGATTTTTGACCCAAAATCGATAAATAAATATGTTTGACCCAAAATGAATAAATAAACCCATGTATAAGAATTGGCAGCATTTTGAATGAACACTTGCACGGACTAAGTCCTCGCGACGAAGTTATGGAAACCCAGAACTAATTTCGCCTAAAAAAAAACCGTTTTTCGACGGGGAAACAGGGTTTTCTTCCATAACTGGACTGAGTTAACTCAAATTTGAGGATACCGCTGTAAAGCTGAGCTTTCTGGCCAACTTTTCAAGTAATGGGTCAAAATGTTCATGCAAGAGAATTAGGTTTTACAGGTGATTGAAAAAAAACAGTAATTTCCCGGATTTGACACACTTTTCACTTTAGGCTAATTTTTTACCCATTAAACCTAAACAAAAAAATTTGGTTTGCCATCAGGAAGATAGGTAATTTAATGCTCTTTCCAACGAATTCCTCAGATTTGAGATTTGTTGGGGAATGAGGATGTTATGGCTGTTTTTGTGACGGTAAATCGAAAACACGAAAAAAATCTTGAACCGTGAATAACTCGGAAACGAAGCCTCTACAAAAATATTTCTTCGAGGCACTTTTTGTCACAAATTAGTTGCACAACCCATCCCTAGCCGGATGTCCACAATTAGGTGGACACCCTGTATAGTTTATAGTAGTTAAATTGTTTAAAATTGAAAATTCAATAAGTTGTAGTGATTTAGCAACGTGGTTGTTGGCCATCTGTGTTCATGCTAAGTGTTGGTATGGAGAGAATAAGATACGAGATCATTCCAAAATTGGTTGGAGATGATTGAAATTGTCATGGATTTCACTTTGGCGCACATGTACGTAAAAGGTGGCTTGTGAAACCGCAAATCTGCGTCCTCATGCGGTCGGGCTTGAAGCTATAACTTTATAGAACCTTGATGTTATTAAACATTGGGATGGATAAATAAATATATAATAGCCAAATTGTCTAAAATTGGAAATTCAATGGGATTGAAGTGATTTAACAACGTAGCTGTTGGCTATTTGTGTTCATGCTAAGGGCAAGTGTGCATGTGTTCTTTCAAACCGCTGCCAACTCTACCGCATGGGTTTATTTATTAATTTTTTCAATAATGCGTGATCATTTCTCGTTCATTTCGTGTCATTGTGGTGTTTGGGGGTCACTTTAAGATTCAGAAATCGCGATTATTTCCTTTGGCTGAATTTCTACGGATGTGAAACCTATCCTAGTCGATTTTGTGTCGGAGAAGTCATTTTTTCGGAATTACAGCTCACTCGCTTATGTCGGTAAAAACAAAGCCACAAAATAGTTGTAGAATATATTCCCCGCCGGATGTCTACCCGTAACAGGTACACTCTGTATATATATACAAAAATATACAAAAATTATTTATCTATCCCAATATGGTATAACATCCAGCTTCAAAATGATAAGACGTTGCTCTTGATGTGACGCATCTCTTGGCAGGCATGTTTTAAAACGTCATTTCATGATAACGACCGTTCTGAGAAGGTTAATGTTTGATAACGGCACTATCGCATTAACTAACTAACTGAGCCTACCAACATGAATCATCAATTCACGATGATACAATACGTAGATATAGTCTCGTCACATTAGTCATAATTTGTCGCAACACGACCAAAGGCCAATGTCTGAAGGTCGCATCTTTCCGTCATGAAATAATCCTCAACTTCAACGCATACATCAAATCGAGAAAACAGTCGAAAACAATAACTTATTCAAAGCTTTCTCAACCCAAGAAAGGACACATTCAACAATTCATCGAGTTGTGTGAGATACAATTGCCTAATGATACCCTTGCCGTAATTGTTTGGAAAAGAGATTTTCTAGCCGTGTCATTGTCAATCGATAAATCCGCGTGAAACTCTCTGACACTGTCAACATATTGTAACAAATAAGACACTCCACGAAACAATATTCACAACCATCTTATTCTATTTGTTAAGATTTATTTGTAAGGTTACATTCGTTGTTAATTTTTTATAATAATCAACTTGTTTTATAACAATTAGTTATACAATTTATTAATTAGAACGAACGGCATTTTTTCGAAGGGGCCCTGTTTGGGACAGTCTGAAATACGAAAATTAGTTTTTCTTCGCACAATAGAAGTTAATGGGTTGAATGACTGCTAAGAAGAGAATATTTCATCAGAAACGCATTTTTTTGCAAGATTACTTCGCCCCTTTACAATCAAAATTTTCCAAATCCGCCTCGTTGTGGCTTGTTAGACAGAAAAACGCTGCAAATTCTCTCACTGGGGTTTATTATTCAATTGGCTTACGTTCATGATGTGAATTTCTACTAAGCTTTGGAGTGTGCGTGTTTCACAGGTGATAGAGCGATTATTGATTTTCAGGAGATATGCATAGAGTACGTAAATCTATTCTCAACCAAAATACCTATTTGGATTGATCAGTTGATCACATTTGTGTGCCTCCTGAAATTCAATAATCGCTCTATCACTTGTGAAACACGCACACTCCAAAGCTTAGTAGAAATTCAAATCATGAACGCAAGCCAATTGAATAATAAACCCCAGTGAAAGAATTTGCAGCGTTTTTTATGGTTATCAGAATGCTTCAACCCGTGTATCGGCTACAAAGCCTTTTAGGAGTTCACTCCAGTATCCACATTACTACATCACTAAGTTACTGATATCAAAACAAAAACAACAATAAACCAAAATAACGCAAATGTTGGCATCATAAATCGGGCCATACATCGGAAATGGTTTGACCTACGGACCTGGGGAGGGGCTCATTCGATTCCTCATGGGAAGTTCTTAAAAAAAAAGTCCTAATTTAGGCCGCCTTGACTTTTTTTGAGGGTTTTAGGGATTTTACAAAACTTTGACAACTCTTAAAGGGCAGTTTAAATTAAGTGAGAGAGCTGGCTCAAGAATTGGGGCGTCGCCGGACCAACATGGATTTTTCTTGAAAATTTCAGGTTTTTTGCTTCAGCCGTTTGGGAGAAATCGTGCGTACGGCGTACGGACGGAAAAATTTGTATTGCAGATTTGGATTCTACACCCTTTGAAACGTAAACCATGAAATTTTCAAGGGGGGTTAGAAATTTATTTTTCAACAGCGATTACAATGGTTTATTATTGAATAATAAAACAAAAGGATTGAAGGGTTTGAAATAAATTTCAAAGATATAGGGAAGAGAACAAGTTAAAATCTACGAATGTTATCACAAGGCCTAGAAATGGATTTCCATGAAGAAAATTTGAAAATGTTACATTTCAAAATTTGTGGAGCCACGCTTTTTTTAACGCAAATTGGGTCCTATTTTTGAACCGATTACTCGATGTTCCCTCGACTCTTTAGAGTGTTGGAAAGTAAATATCGTAGGAAAAAATGTTCGGAAATCACTTTTCCCAACAATAATTTGTTTATAAGGTGATGTAGGGCGACCAAAACATTACATTATCTGACATTGATGACGGATGATTGTGGGAAAAACTCACACTTCATCAAGGAGCGGACGGGGCCGACGAACGGAAGTTTGGAGTTGGTAACGTATTGAGTGTGGTAGAGAGCGCCCATGGTCACCGTGTTTCCGGGTATTTTGTCAATCATCTCTCGAAACCTTTCCGTTTTCTGTCGTTGAATGGGTTCCAGCGGCGTCAACCTCGGATGCTGCTCTGTAAAAATAGAACGGAAGAGTCTGGTAAGTTACTACAGCTTCAGACAGAAGCAGGCTAAATACATCAATTTGGAACAGTTTTTGGGTTGAAAACAAAGAAAAAACCTGAGCTTTGGGCTCGATTGAAGACGAAAACGTGGGATGGATTCATTCAACTAGTATTTATTTTTAGTATTAGTTTTTATTTTTCCCACTTTTGGGTTATCCCACACCCCGTGGATCAATTCCAACAGGCGTCCCTCTGTTAACAAACCCTTGCTTCAGGGGGCTTATTTCCTGAAAACTTGATCTTTACAGACCAGTTGCATACACTCAAAGTATCCCAACAAACCAGGGTCAATACTGTATCCATCAAGAAAAAACACTGATTTTGCAGAAGGAAACGTAGTCTATTCATTAAAACAATTATTGTCCATCAGTCTGTACAATCCTTCTCAAAAATGTGAAGAATTTTATTTTTCTGTCTATCAGTCTGTAGTCCTTGGATTTTCGTCAAAACGTCGCCCCGTCCTCCAGAGAGGATCGGAACTAGGATAAAAATGTGAGGAATTGCCTCACGCTGGATTGGGATTTTTCACTTAGAAGTGAACTGTCTAACGACAGGACAGGTCTTGACAGTTTTGTCCCTAATCATTGGTCAGCCTTCGAACCGGGGCAATCAGTACTCCCACTGAAGGTAAACAGCTAGAGGAATGACGCCCCAGCTCGCTCGGACAACCTGTCCCCAACAGGAGCAAGTGTACATACGAAAATGATAATTTCCGGACACTTTTGTTCATCACGAATTTCCATAGATGAGAAGGGAGTCGGAGCATGGTTGTATTCGAATGGTTGCCGTGAATTTCATGGCGATTAAGTCAACTAAAGCGATTGGATATTGTGGTGCAGGATTATATTCCAAAACTCCAGTACCTCAAACAAAAACTACCATATCAGTCTCCTAATCTATTGAGTCAGATTAAACGCAAAACAGCTCAGCAGCCTCTCATGGAGCAGATAGAAAGTGCAAACCAAATCTCCACGGAAACTTTCAGGAGATGTACGTCGGCCTCTCCTAAAGAAACCCCGAGGCAATCTGGTTAGAAGATTTGCTGCTAAGTCAGAGGAAATCGGCTGAGCCTTGAAAACAGGAGTTTGAGTGACTCTCTACCGGTACAGAAGACGTATGCAGAAGTCAACTTATGGTGAATCACTTAAAAGGCTAAGAATGAAGGGGGCCCATGAACGTTTAATTGAACTGCCCGACCAACCCGACCTCTTAATTAAAGTCTAACCTTCCTCTTTCTTCTTGCCGTCTCGTTCCTTCGAGTATTTTTGCAAGGGCAACTATAAAGGGCCACCCAAAGGCGTGTTTATTTAATGCCGGTTTACCGTTTGAATTGAATATTGGGCGCCGTCTTACGGGGACAGGCTCCTTAATCGAACCCACCCTTTCCCGACACCCTTCTTCTTCTGAATATATACATGACTCCTGTTGCCTATCAACCCCTCTAGCTCCATCCAACGAAATTCGCCTTTTTTTTCTGCACCCTCGTTAAATTGTTCGTTCCTTAACAAAATCGTGATCGCCCGAACCCTTGGCCCTTTCTTCGCTTCATTCCGTAGCTACTTCGTGAAAATGGGGAAAAACGGAATCAAGACGCTAGTCAAACGGTATAAATCAGTCGCAGTAAGAAAGATTCCTTACTGTAGCCAGCATGTCATACAAACTTTGTCTCATCTGACCAATACAGAAAACAAGAATAAATAGAAGAATTTAGGGCAAACTGATTATTATCAGTACTTTCGACGACAGGGCCACGAAGATTCTTTTTCAGTAGAAAACCATATTGGTCCTTGAACGTGTACAAGAATGTGAGTACTTGCGTTTGGCAATTAACATCTCTACTACACTGATAAAAAGATTACCATCAACTTTCACCTATGATTTCGACCAACTATCTCATTTAGATTTTTACATTTTCTTCTATTGATACTGACGTTCATTGTATTATTAGAGTGTATTAAAGGAGTTGTACAACGCATTGAGAGTGATCTATTTTCCGGTTTGCCCGATAGATCTTCTAACAACACGAAATGAACTTTCATTTGACTTCTATAGTTTAAAACGGAAAAAATGGGTTAATGTATAATGATTTTGTTCTATTTATCAAAAACTTTAAAAGGATGCTATAAAAAGTACTGACAATGAAGAAACCACTGTTGTTAATGCGAACTGTCTTTCCATCCCTGACCATAGGATGATAATATCATCCACGTATCTATACCAGGACAAAGATAATTCGTTTGACATTTGTCAAAAATTTGGGCCTTCAAGAAAATCCATACATATATCCGCAAGCAAGGGGGACAGGGGAGCACCCACATATTGAGAATCCAGGTTGAGTGTAATAATTTCCTTCAAATTTTGTGAAAACTAAACCAGTAGTAAAACCTCCCGTGGAATTTTTGATCTGACTGGAAAAAATTTCGGACAAGCCACTTTCAGGGCAATTATGATAGAAATAATGTTATTATTATGCCTTATGAATACGACCTCATTTCGTGACCTTTATTCCATCTAATCACCCTCGCCATTACCTCGAGAGAATGGAGATGAGGTGATTTCAGGGGAACAGACGATTACGGACTAATGACGTTGTCCACTGTCGTTTGGGCTAAACGTAATTCTAAACTTTTGGAGAACCTACCTCGGTCGCATATTCTATTTATTTCTTACGAACCCCTGCAATATTCGTGCTACTTACAGTTCAATTACCCTGATGAATATTTCAGGAGTAATCCATACCAATCACTTACCCGTAGATTTTCAAATTAAAAATTTGTTGGAAAGAACGGCTTGAGCACCAAATTGCGTCAAATGCTTGAAAAATAACTAAAAACACTTGAAAATATCTAACCATGCTAAACATTATGCTGAATCATGTGTAGTCAAATGCTCTAACTTGGGATAGTGTTGGAAAAAAACGAAAGACCATATTATTACTACTAGGAAATATCCATCTTCCTTATAGCTTCGGCAGCGCTTTAAAGACAATCCCTTCTTCTCCATCCATCAGACAATCCATTTTCGAACAATATAATCAACAAAGCCAATTGCAAATAATGAAGATATAACAATTTTTCACCTTTCCATTCAGCCTCTACAATCACTCTAAAACTGGACTCACATCCATCCGGCAAGCTGTCCAGAAAGTAAATAAGAGCAGCTGATTGGTTGGACACCAGCTGGGGAGGGAGAATATTTTTTCCGGACAGACAGTTTTGAAGCAAACTGTACGCATCAGATTTTTCAAATATTTTTCGTTCCGGACGGCGCAGTTCACTACTGCGCATATGGAATGGCGTTGGAAACCGAAACAGCTGTTGGAGGAAGCGGGGGAAACGAGTTGTTGGCTTGTGTTCGGCCAATTCCCCTCCATCCCCTCCACTGCTTTTTACTACCTTCCCCTATCCGTATTTCCAAACGATCTGGATGGATGTGAACCCTGCTTAACGCGATCGGCTTGCAATTTATATGAGATGATTGAATCGCCCTTTCCCAACTACCCCGCAAAGTCAGGCGATTAGGAAAAAAGAGATATGATGCATTATGAATTGGTTTTCGCATACGATATATTGGTTTGCGAGAAATGGAACGAGTAGGTGGCCATCAACAGAAAACCCTCACGTTCCATGTAAATTTCATCAAAATTGGATGAAATTTAAAAGTTTGACTCGCGCGACAAGATCGTGCAGGGATTGTTGAAAGACTGTGAAGCCGTTTTTCTCCTACTAACCTCCGAATTTGATTTGAGATCAGACCACTAGAACCTGAGAAAATTACTTGGTCAAGTAAAGTATCGAATTGATTATAATCAGATGAAAACAAAGGAAGCTTGCTATAAGGACAAACACATAACGCACAAACTAAAGGCCTTATTTGAGTTTTCCGAATCAATAGGACTTGTAATTGTAATGTAATTGACATGTAATGATCAGCAAGATGCTTGGTGCGGTGAGAAGTGTCACCTGTGCTGAACAGAGTTTGCTAACTCCGTTCACAAAAGTTCTCAAATGTCCGTTTTGCCACTGGTTG